>DWQX01005747.1:0-12465 GCA_018245475.1 Pharmacophagus antenor
AGTAAATTTTAAAATTCCAGTAAAACCCAATAATTTTATTTTCATCGGAGGTCAAGTGACGGAAGGTGAAGAAATATTAAAATATAATATGTTAAAGATTATCATCCATATATATCAATGTCAATTAACTGTAAATGCAAAACTAGACGTCCACATATGTGGCCAAGGGCGTGAACGGGTTAAATTTTGCGCCGTGTAGACAATTAATAATAATAAATATTTACAGATCACTTTATAACAATTTTCATTTTATTCACCCTTTATTTATGCTAAAGTATCAACTAAATACAGTTATGAAATTTTATTAACATTAGCTAAACGGCAACATGTATTTGCTATCAAACATTATAGTAACTTTTATCATATTCAACAGTGAAATTATTTGATAATTTTATTACGATTAAATTAGAATTCGAATAAAAAAAAAAAGATTTACAATAATAAATCACAAACCTCGTCTAATTTCAGTATAAAGCATATAAAACGTTGTATATTCAATAGAAAAAGAGTATAATTTATTTATTAATTATAAACCAAACAACCATTCAGTTAAACTCCTTGTATAAAAGTATAATTTGACAATATTTTGGAAGACATTATTATGACACGTTATACATTAGAGATCACCTTACGCTTACTTATTACTTAGATAGCTTGTTACATGTATTATACAGGCTAGACTTAGCCCAATTAGACTAAATATATATTTGTCGCTATCCAGTCACGAGTATGGATGTTAAGTCATGAGTCCGTACTATTGACACGTCTGAAATTGCAACGGAAAAAGCGCCACCTAGTGTTGTGCAGAGTGGGTACGTGATGTCGGCACGCGGCGGTATACAGTCGTGGTACGTCTACCGTAGTGACCACACGTCTCTAGGGGACAGTACCGCGATCCGTTGTCATTTAATTTAATATTAATAGTGCGCTCATAGATTTACATTCAATCATCATACCTTCACACGACACATATATTTTTTTCAAGTATTGTAACACTTGACGATTCCATTAGATGCTTTGAAGCTTCTGTTAGTGAAAGGATTAAATAAAACGGTGTTATGGTAAGTGGAGATATAGTCTATGATGGTAAAGGACAACAGTTTTTTTTTATGGGAAAGAGATTATCATCGGCCGTACTAGGCTGCAACATTCGAGGAGTCGAAGCTGGATTGCCGGCCTTTAAGAAAAGAGTAGGCTATTTTCTTGAAGGACCAGAAATATCGCTGGCGACAAACGATTCCACAAGGCAGTTGTGTGTGGTAAATAATTGTGCTTAAAACGTACAGTGGAAGCTTGGCAATCATCTAATTCGATGTCCAGAAGTAGCCTATTTATGTTTATTTAAAAATTTGTATGTGTTTTATTTACTCAAAGAAATGAAGTGTCTCTTCCCAAGTCACGTGAACCGGCTGTATATATATATGTGTGTGTGTATATATTCCCTCAGTCACGTTTCATATAAGATTTTCTTGGTGCTGCAGTGGTAACAGACAT
Organism: Pharmacophagus antenor; assembly: GCA_018245475.1. Classification (NCBI taxonomy): domain Eukaryota; kingdom Metazoa; phylum Arthropoda; class Insecta; order Lepidoptera; family Papilionidae; genus Pharmacophagus; species Pharmacophagus antenor. Next base: position 1,495 of record DWQX01005747.1, read on the forward strand.
ACATAATTGTTAAAAATTTCATGAATATGTACTCTATTAATCACAGTTCATGAGATACAGCCCGCTTAAACGGACAGACACACGGGCAGACGGACGGCGGAGTCTCAGTAATGGGTTTCTCATTTTCTTCCTTTGGGTACGGAATTCTAAAAAGTAGACTGTATACGGACTGATGTGCGTTTCACCCCCCCACCCCCCTCCCCTCCCATCTCTACCACCTACTCCCCAGCGGCGCCACCATCCGCGTTCAAGCAGTTCCTCGAGCTCTGCCAACTGAACGAGCTGTCGGTGTCGCCGTCCGCCTGGCACGAGCTAGGCCTCGCCTCGCCGGCCGACTGACTCAGCCGGCTCGCATCGAAGTGACTCAGCCGGCTCGCCTCGAAGTGGTAGCCGGCGTTGGACGGCTTGCGCACGTCCTGCAGGTACTTCCAAGTGTAGCCGTCGGCGCGCTCCTCCGCCCGCGGGCTGTACATCCACTCTGTCACACGTGAATCGATATTATTTTGTCTTACATTATACACACCAGTTCCTGACCAAGATCCCAACTGATGGTAAGTGGAGATCAAGTCTACGATGGTAAATCACACATGTCTAGAAATAGCCTAATAATTTTTCCTTTGTAAGTCTCCCCGTCACACCTGGATGAAAACACTGATTCATCCACAGACTGCCGGTGACATTCGCTGTTCGCGTTGAGACGGACGAGGGCGAAGTATCGGAACGGGTCGGTTACCGTACCGAAAGTGTCGAGTGGCTTGCATAATACATTAAATTGACCTCACATAGTAATAAGCTCATAAAAATTTCCTTTCGACAATTGAGCTTTTAAGTTCGGAAACACGTCCAATATCTCTTGTTATGGAGGAACTAAAGTAGAGACAGTAATTGTCTAACATCTGTTCGAATTCTGTTCATAAATATTTTTATATAATACACTTTTAATTATTAAAATATGGAGAGAAAAAGTGAGATAAAAGAAGAGATTTTAAATACATTGAGATGGTAACTGCCACACTCACCCCCGTTGGAGACCTTGTCGATGGCGGCCAGCAGGAAGTCCTTGTCTTTGGCCTGCAGCACCAGCATGCGGCGCAGTATGCCCACCATGGAGCGCTGCGCGCGGGCCTTCGCCCTCATCAGGTATACCGCAACGCTGCAATGAGCCAAAGTGGTACAAAAGAAAAGATTTTAGTACACTTAAATTTAGGCTTCAGTTTAGTAATAATAATACTGCCTCTTTGGTAGTCCACATCTTGAGACACGTAGGTCTTGAATTCGATTCCGGGGCCAAACGAGTAATGGAGTATGGATGATGGTGGAGTTTTATTTACCCCCCTGGCTAGTTATAGATCCTTGTTTCGATTCTAGTGTAAAACACACAGCGGGGTTTTTTATGTTTTCTCGCCAACACTTGGCCAATTACATCATATTGACAATCTATTGCCAACAGTATCTATGTTCTCCGGCAGTCACACCAAAGTTATTTATCGCTTTGTATATTACTGTTCACTTAGTTATATTTACACGTTATGGTTTCCTTCCTTCTTCCTAACATTGTGTAATATTTAAATACCAATACATGAAGGCGGCGGTGGAGATTTTTCTCCAGCGGCTGTTGGTGAATGTGCAGAGTGATTACCAGAGCGACAGGAAGAGGAAGGCGATGACGCCCGGACGGGTGGCGAACGCGAGCACGCGCCGCAGCGTGTGCCGCTGCGACAGCTGCAGCACGCCCTCGCCCACCACCGCGTACACCGTCTCGTACTCGCGGAACGGGCCGCAGTGCTGCGACGACCCGCTGGAGGGGGGCGGGCGATGGAGGGTTGAAACACAAACATATCACATCGCGGTTTAATTACATTCTCTTCACCCTATTGTATGAGGAGTGACGAATACATGTAAACATTTGTTCAGGCTGTGTAAACAACTTAACACTTTATCGACCGATAGCCGATTTTTAGGCTTTTCGTCCTCGCCGCTCGTCCACGTTTAGCCCGTTATTCTGACTTTTGTAGTTGTTGCCTATTGTGAGACAAACTCTCAGACGATTATTAGATTCTTTAAGTCTACACATTCATTTTTAAATGAAAAAGAAAACCGGTGCGTTAAAGTATTTATCAAGAAAAAACACAAGATGAGAATTTCTTTTCGTCACCGGTTGATAACGTGTAAAACAGTCAGATTTGTTTGCGAAAACAGGAGAAAAAAATATCAGTTTTCTTTACTTTTATTTCACTATTCATTTATAGATACAATTAATAAATCACAATACGCGCTTTGTTTTATGCATTAAAAATCGTAGCGACATCTGTAAGTCATTAAATATATCAAATGATATAAGAACAATATATTCATATAGTTTAAAACTAGGCGTCGACCCATTAGCGTTTCGGGGCGGTGGTATTTTTTTTTATTTAGTATTTTTCACTGCCACCGTAGCGCAGTAGTTTACTAGCAAGCCTTGCGAACGTGAGCCACAGGAGTATTCTAGTCTGGACGGTGGTAGGGTTTCAAACTCATCTGAACTACCTTGAAAGTCAATCTGCCGTAATAACAGTCTTGTTCCACTACTCATGCATGTGAGAGCCAGAAAAGTGCTTGGCGAATACGCTCACCATCAGTGGCCTCGTTGTCACTTAACATCGGGTGAAGTCGTAACCAAGAGTTAACCCGTAACCGATAAAACAGTATCAAGTTTAACCCCCCCACCAGTATTGTGTACGAATTGCCGAGCCCTTCGACTCCGAGAATAGTTTCACAAGGAACTCACCCCCCAAGCTTTATTTAACTAGGGCAACCGGCTCAAGCCGTGCTTCATATAGTTCAGTCGATGAATCAAAGCATTGAATATGATGTGTATAGAAGATAACACTCACCGCACGAACAGCGTGCCGACAGCGAACAGCGTGACGAAGAGGGACAGCGTGACCAGCATGTACAGCACCGTCTGCGTCTGCGCGGCGCGCCACACCTGCGCACGCACGCACACGCGCACACGCAGGTGTTATAGTATTATCAAACACGTGCGAGTGTGTTATAGAAAAACACGCACACACGCAAAAATTCAATTTAGAAATCTCTGTATTAAATTGGAGATCATTGTACAATCATTTTTCGTCATAAACTTGTGTGTACGTCAGTTTACAGAGGCGCCCTCTACCGAGCAGACATACACACGCAAAATTCTAATGAATACTGGTTAAAATAAATGTAACGTTAAGGAAAAATCACATAGACGCCTTCTGTTCCTAGCTATATATCTTATACACTTCAGTCGTCCCCGACAAGAAAGCTTGACTCCTTCATTATGTGACATAAATAAATATGCTTCTATTAAAATTTAAGTTTACTGAAGAACAAAAAAGGTAATTTCTTTCATTGAGAGTGCACGTTATTGCTATTTTCAACACTGTTAGCATACGAATAGAGTGTAATTCCAATTGTACCTTCACGCAGGTTGACACTGTAAGTGAATGCAACTGCGATTTTCTACGCTGTTGCTATACTAATAGAGTGTAATACGAACTGTACCTTCCTCGCGGGCTGGCAGGCGCGCAGCGCGCACTCCCGCTTCACGTAGAAGAGCAGCAGCAGCTTGAGCGCGACGGGCACCGCGAGCAGCGGCGAGAACACCGCGCCGTACCACAGCACCGCCTGGTTGTAGATCAGCGTCAGCGAGTTGTAAGCGATATTGAACTCTGGCGGCGACGTGTTAGGGTTCAATCTGAAATAGTAAACGTTTCATAAGCGCTTTGGAGATTGACTTCTTAAAACATTCATCGAACCATTGATTTGATTGTCTCCTTCGATATTTAAAGATTTTCTCGTCTTCCGGTATGCGTCAAACGCCCTCTTAAAGAAATATTATTCAATGATTATAAATCTTTACCTTTTCATATCTACGTATAGTTGACATATATTTGTACGTAAACGTCTTCAATAACTGAATAGCAATACAGAGAGATATTTAAAATCTTCAACAGTCACTCCCAGATGTGGTTAAGTTAACAGGACAGGGCCATTAAAGTTACCTACTTCATTAGCACATAAAAACTGTGGTGAATTATCGATCTTTACCATCACGTCTGGTGGTTAGGGACTAGTGTACATGATTTTAGATTTTATACACAGCATTGTATGCATTACCATCAGGCGATCGGTACTTTTCATTCAAAAATAAAAGTAAAACTTGACAATGGTAAAAAAAAAAACGACAAAACAAAAACTTACTTAAAAATGAAACCTCTAGCGAACTCAATAAGTGGTAGCAGAAACAAAGAAACCAAAGCATCCATTACGATAAGCCGGTAAGCCTCCTGCCCCATCGAGCTCTCCCAGCACTGCAAATATTATTTCTTGTATACAAAATGTGATACCAGCTCCCATAGAAAGAAAAATGTTTTTTTTTTTATTTAATATATATACATAGTTCTCAATGCCATATAAATGTTAAAAAAACGTATCCAACGCCTGAAAACTAATTAATAGTACTTAAAAAAAAATAAAAAGAGATCGCCAACCGACTCAGGTGACGTTTTAACGCGCTCGTCATGACGTCACGGCGTATACTGACGTCACAGCAAGCGCGTAACAATTCTTTACGTTAACACAAAGCTCTCCGGTCATAATCTATAGGCTTTTGTCCTTTCATTAAGTGACATGTACTTTTATGCAGCATTTACTCTGCACCCATGACGTTAGTTTTCAAATATTAGAAGTCCCGGCGTTGAACGACGAAGTGATCTTTGCGAATTGTCGAATCGGCAGCCGCAATAACATTTCTGCACTCCTGTCAGTCAAAAGTAAGTGAGTGAAGAGTATGCTAAGACACTTGATAATATACGGTAACAAGTATCACTACTTCACTGTCCGCACGTATAGCGTAGATTCTCTGTTTCGCGCCTTCAGTGGCAGGGTTACTCAGTTTGTTCGCTTCGTTTCATCTCAGAATATTCAGATAGAATTCATAAAGGTCCAGTAACCTCATCGTGAGTTCTCATCGGTACTCACTTATGTCGTATACCTTAACCCATTGCACTCCGCCGTCCCCTCTCGCGGGACATCGTAATTCTAGCATATCACTCGGATGTAGCCTCTTATCAGTGTCAGCGCAATATATCGCTTGTTATCAAAATGTAAAATTAAAAACGGTAAATAAATGCACTTATCAATTGTGTTGAAGTAGAGGTGGGAGTCATCGTCCGAAGCCGTTCCGAGTGCAAAAGGGTTAATTTTTTTCAACGTATTAATCATTCATCACATAGTTTCTGCATGACACTAAGGTGTTCCAATCTGACAGCCTAGTGTTAACATAAGTATACATTAATGCATCAAATTATCACACTGATTAAAAATGAGATTATAACATATATCCGTAAGCTTTTGCCGTTTGTCGATCGGCGATTAAAAAAAAAAGTGTGTGCTGTGCTGTGCTGTGCTGTGCTATGCTGTGCTAACCTCGGTGCCGGTGCGCGCCCAGTACACCAGCAGCAACGTGAGCGTGCCCGCGTCCAGCAGCCCGGTACGCGCCAGCGTCACGTACAGCGCGGTGCGCGCGCGGTAGTACTCCAGCCTGCCGAACGACGCGGACGAAAGTAACAGTATAATATATGTAACAGTATAATATATACAAAAGTAATAGTACAATAATATATATATATTTTCTGCCAAAACCATGCTCAAAATTATTCTAAACTGTTTCCTTAACAAATGGTTGCTACGGATATCACTCTGCGTACGAGAACGCGCGCACGCACGAGCACGCACGCACACGTACGCACACGCACGAACACGCACGCACACGTACGCACGCGCACACGCACGCGCGTAACTAACGTGTACATGCGCCGTAGTTTATATAACTCTTTTTTTTGTGACGACTTAGACGAATTAGATTCTCAAGTTGAAACTTATACTGAACAGTATCGATAATCAATTTTATACTCGGTTTATTTTTAAAGTTTTTGTCTCTCGACGTTTTTGTTTTATTGTAAGGCTAGCGTGCTTTTAGCACGAGCGCGGCACTGACTTGACGACCAGGCTGAACAGCAGCGGGCAGACGGCGAGCACCAGCGTGACCGCGAGCGACACGAACAGCTCGCCGTGCGGCGCCACCCGCTGCAGCGCGAGCAGCCGCCAGAGGCCGGCCAGCAGCGCCGCCGCCAGCCCCGTTACCAGCGCCGTCACGCACGCGTTCGCGAACCACTGCCACAGCTTCCGGCAGACCGACATCTCCACACGGCTCTTGTTCTGCTCGCTTAGGAGCTCCTGGCATATTTTTTTTTTATTATTTACGAGCGATTTCAGATGTTGTTAAGTGTGTGTTCGCCCAGAATTCATCTGGCTCTCACATATATGAATGCCGGAACACAGTAACGCTGTTATGGCGGAAGGTCGTAGCTTGACAAGTGGGTTTGAAAAAACCTTACCACCATCCAGACTTTAACGATGACGCGGAAGCTACCACACCACGGATGCAGTCATGTACGTGATAAAAATATGTGGCCCTCGAATCAAAAAACGTACTTTTCCTTAATACAAGTTAGTCCCTACGCCACGAAGACGGTTTAGCCCGATTGTCAACACCCGCGCCCCCCTCCCTTTCCCCTACAACTCCGTTCTCGTTGTACGCAGCGAAGATCACCTTGAGCTCGTTGTAGATGCTGGACGCGTTGAGCGCGGCCGCGTGCTGCGACACGATGCCGAAATCCCACCCGCAGAACACCTGCCGAACGAACCGTCACCATTAGTAGTTCACTTTGGTAAAATATTGCAAATGGAGTCACAGGAGAATAGAAACACTGTAGTGATTGATATTGCTGCTACTGCTGCTGGGTTCGGTGAAGTTTGACGCTGTTAGTCTTTTTGACGGCTATTATTTACAGCTTCATCGAACCTGGCCCGCGGATCCGGTGATCCGTGAGCTCTCAGTTTATATAAATACTGTATATTACTTTAAGTGTAACTCGATAGCAACGTTTCTTATAAGATCTGTCAAATTGACAGCGAGCACTACTAGAGGGCGCTGTTATACTAGTGGACAATGCAAACACTAGATAAATCAACGGTCCATACCTACATAACGACAATACAAAATGGCGATTTTTTTTGTATAGCATACATGACATTAAATTACCCATACGCTCATAAACATGCGCATTTTTTAAGGTTCCGTACATAGAGGGTGAAAGTCGGTACCTTATGTAACGTTTCAAAATTAATAATCATAATTTCCTTTAAAATTTAATACACACACACACACACATAAGAGTCGTACTTGAACGACTCTTATGTGTGTGTGTGTGTACGCGTAAGCACTTACTTTGGAGGCGAACACGTTGCTCAGGCCGCCCGCCGTCTCTATGAAGTTGCGCCGGTACGAGAAGGCGGTCCTGAAATACGGCTCGCGTTAGCGCTGTCGCATACCGGTGCATCTAACGCGCGATTGTGTTTCCTACTACGTCCGCGCAATTAATTGTATTTCGATTTATTTTATATAATTACATAGATAATTAATTAATTACATGCTTTATTTTTTTTTTTTTACTTTGTATAAATAAGTAGTTCAATTTAATGGACGCTGATTTGATTCCGAGTAGAAGTAAGCGCGAGGCGCGGCGAGAACGGGTCAGTCTTGCCAGCGTCGTCGAAGTGGTCGCACTTCGCTTGTTGTAAATATTGTGAATGTTATTAATAAATGATAATTAAATCAGGGAATTACTAGTATTTGTAAAACTAGTTACACGCGTAGGGGAATTTCGGATGGTGGGGTAGAGCTTTTCCTATTAGCTAAATTACCATTAATGTCAATCTGCATTAAGAACAATTGAAAAATTATTATATAAGAAAATAATTAAAAAGCAAGCAGGAACCCTGACCAGCCATGTCAGGGGAACAAAGCAATCGTCAAGGAGACTCTGCCTTTGACGAATATTTATAAAAAAAAATGTGTCAATCTGCCGCCATAACCGATAAAAGAGAATTAAATACGCAGTCACAACCTACTTTATTACCTTTTGCTGACGAGGATTTCTACCTTGGTATATCACGCGGAAATACGAGTGTTGAGTGACAGGTGACAACCTATTTACGGGTATAAATATAAATAAAATAACGAAGTACAAAAAAAAGTTTTGATGAAACAAGTCATGTAAATTTGTCATATGGACCATTTAAAGAGGGTGAAATGAAACACTGACCTGTAGCAGAGAACGACGAAGAACGTGAGGTAGACGCAGAGCATGGTGAAGAAGTAGGCGAAGGGCATGCGGTAGGCGAGCGGGCCGGGCCCGGTGACGTCACCGGCGTGGTAGTGCCCGTAGAACAGCACGCTGTCTGCCAGCCCGCCCTGCGCGCGTTGGCTCTTTTTTTTTTTAATTTTAAATGACTTCCACTTCGAATCGCTTTCTATAGTGTTTCAATCCGTGATATATAAACCGACGGGTAACATGGTCATCCCTGATTAGATTCGCAGACCACATGATATAGTCTGGATGTTGGCGGGTCCCTCCAACCAGCCTGACTACGTATCACCCTGACGTCAGTCTGTCGCCACAGCAGTAACATTACTGTGTACTAACAGGCGTACTAACGAACGTCGGAGTATTATAAGCGAGCAGGCTTCACCCTCTACGGTGCTATTGTCACTTAACATAATGTTAAAATCAGAGTCGAGTTTTAGCCTATTGCCGATAAAAAACTGCTCATGAACCTCGTGTGGTACACGACGCACACAAGTGGGCTAACCTTCCCGCTGACAAAGTCTAGGACGCTCGGCCCGGCTGTGGCGGTGGCGTTGTGCGCGCGGTCGTGCAGCGCCTGCGGCAGCACCACCAGGCACACGAGCAGCGCCGCCAGCGCCACGTCCAGCGCGAACAGCCAGCGCAGGAAGTAGAAGTAGGAGCCGACCGCCGAGCCGAACTGGCCCTCCACGTGACGGATCGCCTCGTACCACAGCTCGATGGAGAAGGCCAGCTCGGTGACGCGGTCCCGCGCCTGAGCGGGAGCGGAGCTAACACGTGTCATCTTCTCGCAACACTTAACATAACACTTAACATATGCATATGTATATTTTTATTATAACCTGCCTTGTATATCGGGTCCGCGTGAGTAATGGACTGTTCATGGTTTTAGAGTTTTTCCAACGGCTCATACGGCCTCATGGTGGGGACACAACTTGGAGATACCTAAATTCAGAGCTAACTGTATGGAGTTTGGATGGTGAAAGAGCTTTTCTGCTGGTCTACTCTATGTCAGTCGGTCGCCGTACCAGCTCCGATGTGTTGAGACAGTCGTGGCTACGAGATCTGGAATGTTCTGAGCGAATACGCTTCAAGTCTTACGGCATCATTGTCACTTAACATCGTGTTAAATTCAGTGTAAGAGTTAACCACGGAAGCAGTTTAAATGGTGACGTAAAAACGTAGCAATTAATACCATGTTGTTGTGTATATAAAAACTCCTCGCGCCGCCAAAATACTTTGATTTATAAACACCAACACATCGCTCGAGCGAAGCTGACCTTCTTCCAAGCGAAGCTAAGACTGTACTTGAGCCGCTTCCGCACGGATATCGGTCGGTGCTTGGAGCGCAGGCTGACCGACGCGGACAGCTTGGCGCGGACGTTCCTCTTCATCGTCAGACCCTGGGGCAGGTCGCGGAGCGCCTCCCTGAACGAGTACCATTTCGGTAAACAAACCACGGACTGTACTCGCTGTGCACTCTACTACATGGATCGTAAGATACGGGGGGAATGAAGCGTAATTTAATATCGATCATGTCCGAAATAAAAGACGATTACTTAACCATTTTACAAATGGCAGACAAACTAATGGCTAAATAAATAATCCATATAAATAATGTTTTATTATAGAATGTATAAAGTGTACCTGCATATAAATATATATATAATTTCAAATTTAACAATGTGACAATTTATAAGGGTATTGTACCCGGCATTGGATGGCCCGTCGGACAAAAGAGTGAGACTTACGGTAACGATTGGCCGAGTTCAGTTTTGTATAGCGTTCTCTCTATCGCACAGTGTTCCGATTGAGTTAGACAAGGATAACGCTTTACAAAATCGCACCCAGCCGAATACCTCGCTATTGTTCCCGTCGTGCCAAATCTCAAGCGGGTTACTATATTTCTTCTGGATATTTTAATTTTCTTTCGTAAAGCATCCGACCCGAAGACTGAACATTGTTACTGAGGTAACTATTCTCGTCATATATGGCGTGGGACTCTTAAAGTGAGGTTTATTCTAATAACACTAATAACCATAACGAGGGACTTTTTTTTCACTACCTCCGTCGCGCAGTGTTTTACCAGCTCGCCTTATCGCGGAGGTGCCGGTATCGAATCCTTGCCACGAGAGCTGTGGAGTCTGGATGGTAGTGTGGATTTTCAAACCCACCAGGCTAGCTACCACCCTCCATGTCAAACTGTGAGAGCCAGATGTTTTCTGAGCGAATACACTATACCATCTACTGCTTCATTGTACCTTAACATCAGGTGAAATCGAGGCCATGTGTTAGGCAATAAACGATGAAAGAAGATAGGAATAAAGCACTGGGATTTACATTAAATAAAATTACTAATGACAGTAAATAAAACTTCGAGTAAAAACCTTGAAGAGAACTTGTAATTTTTTAAGGGAATATAAGCCGATGATAATTTTGAAATGGCCGATTAGGTATTGGATTATGTCTGAGACAACTTTATTGTGAACCATATCAACCTTTATACTTATTTACTTATTTATTTAAAAACTTCGTGCATGATATATACTAAATAAAACTTAACTCATTATGTGTTCTCTACCGGCTAACCTTTGTGAGAGAGAAACAGGATATGGGAGGTCTTGCTAGGATAAAATACGAAACTAGTTAAAAAACAAAAAAAAATTAAATTAATACATAAGTATACATAACTTCATATATATTTATACATGTAAATATATACATTCACATA
>DWQX01005748.1:0-12463 GCA_018245475.1 Pharmacophagus antenor
GGGACAGGGGAGGTCGTAGTGGATCATTCAGCTCCATTCGTCTAGACTCGTGCGCCAGACGCAGCGGCGGGATTGGACCCGCCGTACCATTGTCGAAGTAACGAATTGCACTGTATATATATTTCCATAGAAATGTTAAATGGAATCGATGCATGTATACAAAGGTCAATGAGTTCGGTTTAAGCTTTTATATTAGTAAAAACAAATTTTTGAAGAACCAATAAATAGCCCCAATTTTTTAGAAAAATTTGTGATATTATTGTAGAGCGATGGATGTTTCAATGTTTGCGAAGCTTCTGCGGTTGTAGCTACACTATTAAATTCAAAAACTATCCAACTAAAGAGGATGTTTCAATTTAACGTGTTTATTATTTTATGTGTGATCAAGCATTAAATATTGGACAGTGATTTGATTTTGACGATTTTTTTGCACGCTACAAATCTACCTGATCCTTAGATAATAATTCATAATAATAATAATTCGTGTAGAGAAATTGAAAATTTGATTTGTTTTTGATATTTTCTATTGAAAATAGATACACGTTGGGCATATCAGAAGCATTTCATTAAAAACATTTCTAAAGCAAAACAAACTTTTGGTTTATTAAATGAAATATACTAGAAGGAATCAAAAATTATTATTATTTTTTAATGCTCATGCACATTAGAAACGCCGATTATTCGTTAATGTGGTAATCCGGTTCAAAATTTTAAATTACTCGAAGAAATGCTCATAGAATTAATATTGTCAATAGACATAAAACCTTTTTCGCAAAACATGCTATTACTTAATCCACCTTTCGTCGCATACCCGCTGCAGTAAACGAATGATGGGTCGCAGATCCGCGGGATAAATGTATTTCATTTAAAATTGCAAGTAAACGAGAAGCGGTTGGTGCGAGCATAGGATTGCGGGGAATAACTTATATAGCAATCGGCACTCGCTCTGTGTAATTTAAAAGGAAAATGCTAAAGAGTTTTTGCGGCTACAAAATGTAATTCCGAATGCAGCGTCTTTTAAAGCCTTAACAGTTGTCGCTTGTGCTTACAGTGTTATTACTACAGAGGTGTTATTCTTTTCGTGTAAAATTATTGTTTGACCTAGAATCGTTTCAATATAAAATAAAAGTTAAAAAAAAACCTTTAAAGTTTTTCTAAACTTTTGTAATCTAATCAAACATGTTTGCTTACCGGTGGAGTGCTGTTTTTTTATTTAATTTGCTTTCATGGCAAATACCTCAATTTAATATCAAAATAAAAAAAATGTTTACATATATTGGTTTAATGTTTGATAAATACGTTATCAAAATCATGCTATAATTTAGACAACCATACAAACCTGTAGCATTTTTGTCTTATAAATTCCGATGATTCTAATTCTAAATTCTCTTGCAGGGACATTATGTGTATTTATCTTAATATTAAAAGATTAAGAAGCACAAAATCATTAATATAGATAATATTATTAATTCCACTTTAATTGGTTACCCATAAGATAAATAAATTGTATATTTTTTTTCTTTTCTACTTGTTTTAGAAGACTAGAATTTGTAGTTGTTAATTTGTCTGTCAATTCAAAATGGAATTATTTAACAATGTGTCGATACTGGCGACGTGGTCGACATCATTTGAACGAAGGGATTGAAATCAGTCGGGGAGCTCGGTAAATAACGTCTTGCGAACTAAAACTTTCGTTCGGGATTAGCATTCTCGGGAACTGCGGAGCTCTGACGAACGTCTCTAGCTGTCGCTTGTAAGTAGAACTGCTTTGTCTCTATTGCGACACGGTTCTGAGTCTAATAGAACTAGCTTACCTTCGATTGATGTATGAAAATTGTAACACTGTGTTACCATAAAAAATCTGACAATACTATCGTCCTGCCACAAGTAATCAGTGATATGATTTTTTATAGTTGTTCAAATCTGTATATTGTTTATATAAATAGTGCTAATAGAAATTACCTCAAGTTGGAAATCTTTATTATCCATTTTTTCTAAAATGCCAAATACTGGCTAAAGAATGTTGGTTAATATTTTAATGATTAGGAAATAAAAGGAAATAAGTTTTTAAATAAAGTAAATACCATATTTAGAAACTTGTTTATATCTTCAACTATTAACTGTGGATCTGACAGAATACTACAGTGAATAGATATATTGCTTAAAATAATTAGTTCATTGTGAACTTTAGATTCAAAGAGGAATATAGTTCATTGACCTGGCCTACTTCAATTAGAGTTATCTCAAGTGATCTACTCTAACACATCTCATCCGCTCGTCTAGGGTTAGCAAATTGATCTTGCATTGTAAGGATTTATATTATCGAGTTAGGGACAATTGACACAAGATGTATCGCATGTGTACATACCTATATGATAGTCCTTAAGAGTATCGTGACGTGTCCAATGTAGAGGGAGTCTTATGAAATAACACCGTGCAAAGGTATTTTTGAAAGAACATACAGGTTGATATTTGTGATGCGACTGCAGAAAACTGCAGAAAATAGACAAAGCAATCGCAAGCTTATATTCTGTAAAATTTATGAATATGCGAAGTATTAGTTTTATAATTTAAAGATTTCCATCGCATCGCGTATGCAGTGGCGTTCATTGTACTACCTCAAAATCCCAGATAACTTTTAAAGCAATGGTGTGCACTAAGATTAATAAATCGTTATTGGTAATGTCTTTAGGCGATGTCTATGATATAAAGGGTAAAAAATCACATTACAATTTTTTATCTTTTAAGTGTATTTTAAAGTATTTCGGCTTGTTCTATAGATACACTTCTGCGTTAATGTTGTACATACGTAATTAAAACCTGCGTATACTGGCTACCACCGTTAATATCAGTTTGCCGCTATAACAGTAATGCTATGTTTCGGCAGATAAATATGTGATAGTCTTCATCTACGGCCTTATTGTCACTTAACATCAAGTGAAATCAAGTGTTAGCCACTGACCGATAAAAAGTTTTCCATGTAACATTTGAAAGTCATTGGAGAATTATGCACTTTTAAATATATATTTTTCTGCAGTTTTCTATTTTAATCTCGATAATTCATTTCTAGTTAATTTACGTTAATGTATAAAATACATTTACTTTAATTATTAATAGCAGTAGGTTTCTTAAGTCCCATCTCAGTTGAACTTTATACGGTATTAAACAAATGGATAAAAGGTAACGTCGGCTATTTATTAGGTTGGTCGTACTGAAGGTAATTTTTTGAAATACTTTATGCGGCATATGAGCACCTCAAATATATGGCTGTAGGCCATTCACTAATTCGAATATTAAGCAAATATAATTCCACAAAAATCTTGGTTACGTTAAGGAATGGTATGAGTATCTCAGTCCAATAGCAAATAAGTACATTGCTTACGTCAACTAATATTATATTTACTTAGCTTGCTTTCCTCCCCATTCGTTACTCTTTTTAGGGGTTTTCTTTTCTTTGTTTATGATAATGGCATGTGGTATTTTATACTACTGTTTTATATACGATATTTCTTTCTATTAGGTATTCATTGTGTTTGTGTCTGTGAGAAAAGGTTATTCGGTAGAAAAGAAAATATGTTTGGTGAATTATTCTTTTAAAATAAAATGTTTTAATTTATATTGATGTCTATGCGATAGTATATTTAAAGTGTCATTTGACAATATTACACTATTAAGATTATTACATGCTCGTAAATTTTGTTCGTGTCTATTAATACTACAAAGAACTATGTTGTACGGTAGACTAGGGGTCTTAAAGTTGATGATAATAACAGATTTACTTCATATCGTGTAAACGAAGGAAATTAAAATAAATATTAGTGGGACCGGAAAGTAATGTAATTTTTTTTGGTTAAATTGAAATAGAAAAATCTTTAATATCTTTTAATTACATTCGATGATATAATCTTAAAAAGTGCTGTAACGATTGAAATAAACGATAATCAGATGGTGCGATGTCAGGTGAGTATTGTTGGTGAGGTAGAATCTCCCACCTCAATTTATTGATTTTTTGCAACGTCCTTCTTGCACAATGCGGTCTGGCATTATCGTGCAATAGCAAAACGTCTTTCCTGTTCACAATCGCGGGACATTTTTCAATTAAGGCTTGATGTACTCAATCCAATTGTTCGCTGTCAAGATCTGCAGTCACAGTTTGTCCCGGATTTAGAACTTCAAAATGTATTATACCGCGTATACTCCACCAAACACATAACAGTGCCTTTTTAGGATGTAAACCCGACCTAGCAGTACTTCGTGGTCTTTATTTTGAGAAAGCCACTACCTTTTGCGTGCAGGATTATCGCACAGGACCTATTTCTCATCACCAGTAATTAAACGATCAAAAAATGGGTTGCAATTATGGCGTTGCAGCAATAAGTCGCACCTGATGGATCGGTTGGCTTTGACACCTGATCTGGTAACATTGCTGATCTGCTGCAAATGTTCCTGTATGGTCGACCAAGGTTGGTTAAGTCTGTAGGGCAATTCTTCTATTGTTTGGCATGGATTTGCCTCCACTACCGCCTATAAAACGCCGCTGTCTACGGTTGTTGGCCTTCCTGATCGATGACTATCAGAAAGATCTAAATTTCGGGATCTGAATTTGGAAAACCACTTCTGGCATTTGTGAACATCTAAGGCATTAAGATAAACATCGCAAATGTTTTTTGTAGCAACTACTGCGGTGCTACGCTTTATAAATTAAAAAAGCATGCAATGTCTAACATGCACCTCTTCTGGTTTCTGGGATCGCCATTTTACATTAAATTGTAATAAAAAAAATATTTTTTTTTTAAGTAAGCAAGTCAAAATAACCTAAAATTTTTTTAACATGACTTTGAAGCACGTAGAAATGGATAGATAAGAATTCAATGTTACCAATGGCTGAAACGACATTACTTTCCGGTCCCCCATATTATAACGTAAAAAATGCATTACAAGTTGCAGAGTGCTATATAATATAAAAATAGTATTATTTATAAACATATAAGCGCCATTAATAATAAATGTATTTTGCACAATAAATATTTAGCCCAAAAGTTATGACAATAAATCAATACGTTTGCTCTTCAAGCCACCGATTATAGTTAGTATATAATAAAATCAAACCAAATACAGGATTTCAATTAAGCCAATAAATACAAAAAGGAATAGAGCTGTGCGCAATTCGGACACAGGTAATTGGATACGCTTTGATGTGTGCTAATATGTATGTCGCACAGTTGATTATTATCTGTTTTCCGCTTCTCTAATCTAAAAGCAAACAACACGTTACGTAATATATATACCCTTAACGATGTAAATGAATATATATATTCATTCATTTTTAAAACTCTGCCTGTTAAATCAAAAAATTACCACGCCCAGAGAAGCGGTCGGGCGACGTCTTTTTTATTTACAGTGAAACATATTTTGTCAAGATATTTAAGTGCCAATACAACCGAAGATGATAAATACTTATAATAATATGAGATTAGCTGACAAACGGGGAGAGGGGCAGGGGTGGTCCTACTACGATCCAAGCTCTAACACTTATGTAGCACAGAACCCGAGGCGAATAAACCACTGCATCACTGGAGCAGTTAAATACAATTGAACTACCGACCTTATTACCTTCTCAGTAAATGCTGCTGATAGCTAAATAGACGGTGTAAGTTTCAATCAACAATCGCCAATGTATCGGCGTACACAGTGATACGGTAATTGCGATACTGTTTCAATCTGCTAATTTCTGATTGCTATTGACAATCACAATACGTCCGGACCAGCATTCATCCCTTTCGATACTAATTACTACTAACTAGTACAGCGTACCAAATGTTTCCGAATCCATTAAATATTCCAGATCTAATATAACTTATTGATTCAAGCATTGCTTTGCAGAACTCCGTGAATAAATAAAACAAAAAAAGATAATTTGATAATTTCCGCATTTTTATCGCAAATACTACGACCAAAATACATCGTTCGATATCGTTGTAGCGAACCCGTACCATCTGAAGATGCCACGTGAAGTGGTGAAACGCCCCGAGATTGTTTTTCGGTGATACCTTTTCTTCGATTAAACTAGGCGGAAATTAGCTAATTAATTTTTTGTCTTATTCATTCAGATCTTTATTCATTAATAAATTATTATCGGTACTGTTCATTTGTAGTCGTGTGAATGCTAATTTCATGAGACAGGAATAGATTAAATAAATTATGTCCCTTGTGTATGCCACAAATAATTATATGAAATTGTATCAAATAATATAACAGGCCGGTAGCCGAAGGAAATAATTAATCCCTCAGAGGCCGCTTTTGAGGAAATCTTATTAATGGTAGCAGGAATTATTAAAACGTCCCAAAAAATATAATTTCATCAGTATTCCGTTTCTTAAATTAACTTGCGTAAGGACCGTCTATATGTGCGTGTCAATAAATAATTCTCTTTTCATTTATAAAAGTCTTTACAGTTGTTAAAATGAATAGATGTAAATGACGAAACAAATGATGAAATTAGTTTTTTTTTAATAGGTAGGTTAGGGTTACTTGAAATAATCCGAATGTAGTTTGATTTTTTTAATTTACGAATTTTGATTTGAAAGGTGTCTTTTAGAGTGACACAGATTTTTTTATTGCCTTACTTGATTTGGTTTAATAACCATTAAGCCCTTGCGGACGTAGCCTTGATAAGCAATGAACAAAGAATGAATGAGAGATCTCGTAGAGCCGATTTAATATTTAGATTTAAAAACTGGAACTATGACGACATTGGACGTTGCTTATAATTTTACAAATTTGCTCTACTTTCAGTTCTGCATTAAGTTGAATGACTATGTGGTAGCACATATCCGCTAAGAAATAAACAGTACCTTTAATTATGCTGCGGTTCATTAAATCATTACTTGAATTATTGCTAATGTGGGTAACTTGACACCACACTGGTGATGGCTTCGTTAAATCTAACATTCATTAGACACATTTAATCGAATATTAATTTAGAGGCAACGCTTGCTATTCCCATGTGTGTAAGAATTCGAAACAGAAAAACCATTATCAGAATTGGATGTGAAATAAAGGTAAGACTAGTACAATATTATGGACATTACGATAGATATTCTCTATTTTTGTTTGCAGTTTGACCGTATATGAGTTATATAAAAATCGGTTACTCAATCGAGCATTTTGAAACAATAGTTTAAGAAGTTTTTTAAAGATTATAAACTCTATAGCTTTTATTGTTATATATATTTTTTACAATTTTATGATGATGTTTTACAATTTACATTTTTAAAACTATATTAAGTGAACCCTATTTTAGATTGTCATATAAAATGTCGACCGTGACTGTACTTAATCAATTAACTTCCACGAAACTTGTACAGGTCGACACTCGAAGGCTCTAACTGATTACAACTAACATTTGAGGTATAATAATTTATGAAATTTTCCAGAAGTTTCCCGGATTCGAAAGCAGATTTAAGGATTATGCGGTAATTAATTAACATTCTGTTATAACCTTTACTAAGGATTTCTTAAACAACCAAATCTAAATCAAAAAGGATGTAGCATTGTTATAGATAACAAAAGTTAATCTTTTAACTTTCTTTTTGAATCTTAAATTCTATTCTGTACCTTTTACTAAAATGTACTATTAGATTTATGTATGTATGTACTATTAGAGTACACTACTACTAGTGGAGCTTGTGGCGTTCTTATTATGCCAAGGGCCACACAATGAGACTTTTCGAAGAAGCATCAGAGCTTAAACATCTTTCCAAAAATTTGTATGTTTAAGAGCCACATGATTTATAATCTATTTGTTATATCGATCTATATATCTTCTTTTAGTTTTCTATTTCGTCATTAAATTTATAAGATAAATTTATGTCATCAATTGATTTTTTCATATTATGTATGTAAAGCATGTATGCTAATTTTTTATGTAAGTTTTTACCATGTTTTATGTTATGAAATATTTTTACTATTATTTTAAATTTTACTTAAGAATGTACGATTAGTTCAACATTATACAATTCTTATTAAAACGTTCTTATATTGTTTATTTTGGTTTGCATTATTTACTTTCTAGAATTCATTTATTAATTAATCTATCTCTACGTTATAATCTGATAAATAAATTTAATATTTTATTATTTCTTACTTTAAAAGTAAAAATGTATATATTAGTATCATTTATGTACTCATATTTTTTTGATATATCATTGTTGTTTAAGTTTACAATTAAAAGATTTTTTTTTAAATTATCTATTCATAAAAGTTACATATAAGCATGATTTTACTAAAGCACTTTTATACTTTACAAATAATTATGTATGTTTTAAATAACAATGTATTTATAATCATAAAGGAAAGTACACCACAAAGTAAACCAGTTTTAAAGAATTTCTCTTATTAGAAGACTGTCTTTGTATTTAATTTTTTTATTTAGCCTTTAAAGTATCACTATTTTCTTGGTACTACGTTATACATATGTAAAAGCGCTTATTGATATTTATATTTTATTTATTTACGTCTCTTAATTCGTATAATAATAATGAACACTAATAATGAATTGCGTTTGTTCAGTCCTCTCCAGTTCAATGCGTAATTTGTGTTCAAATTGTAGTTGCTATTGCGGCGCTCGCGCTAAAGGTAAATAAACAAACAAATTCGGACTTCAATTACTGAGCGACTCTAGCGGACAATTACTAAACAATATACTACGACCAACACTCTATCGCTAAACGATTCGTTGGAGTGACGCTGGCACGATTATCAGATTAAATCATGCAAATACCGCTCAGAGAAGCTAATTGAGGAGCGTTGTATGCGTATCACGTTTTAATTTCCCAGCGATACGAGTGAGTTGTGAACGGAATTTGTTTCCGTGACAGTTATTACTGACGCCGGTAATGGACCATAGAGTTTTTGATTATTGTTTGTTTAGTTTAACGATTTATGATAACCCCTATACTACTATTTTATGTAATGATTTGGTTGAAAAATTGTTACTTAACACTAGATTTACCGGATCCGTCATTTTGAAGGGTTAACTTTATACTAATTAAGAAAATATTGTTCTATACATTTTATTGTAAAATAAAAAAATAAGAATACAATAATGCACAGACTCGAAAAGAAAGACATAAAAATGTGTATGTAAATCTAGTGTTAAAGTATCGTACTAACGAACTTAATTTAGTCCCATAGTAAAGAATTGTGTATAAATAACTACACCTCAAAGACCCTGTCCAAATTTTGCGGAAAATTTAATGCAATATTATTGCATAATTATAGTTATCATATAGACGTGCTTATATGTACCAATGATATTGCAGAAATGCATTTGAGGTTATTGAAAACATTGCAAATATATTCGCTTTAAATTACACAAATATTGTTTTGTTTCGATGAACAAGGACTACTGTATTCCTCGTTCACTGTATCGATTTACATCTTTTTATCGTATACTTCCAAATTAATTCCATAAAGGTTTTAAATTTTAGATTGGGAAAATGGTATAAACAGATTTTGACGATTTATTTTTGAGAGAATTAAAATTTTTCTGTGCGTCCTGTAAACAATAAATATTTCAAGCCTGGAGTTGGGATAAAAGAAATAGTAGATTTCGCGAACAGTATATATTTTTTATTATGTTTACGTAGTTTCTATTCATCGTTGGTTTTTGGCAAAACGAACTTATTATTTACAAAATAAGGGAAGAGTTGCAGAATAATCGTTATTAAAATTTAAAGAAAATATATTTCGGATTGTACGATTAGTTTGTATACGTTAATTTGACGCGATAATTGTTACTGAGACGTATTACTATTATAATCCGTACAACTTAAATAGCATGACCAATTAAATACGTACGTGTAACACGGGAATACCGGCGCAATGATCATTAGCATATTAACGGCAGATTAGGCCCGACGACGGCCGTTCCATCGCCTATCTCTAAATTTTATATTCATCGTAAATTTCGTTGCATTATCTGATTATTGAAGCAGGTTAAACTATTTGCGTATTATAATTTACGGTGCTATTTCACACTATTATTAATGATGTTATGCAGCTTATTTCATGATTTAATTCCTCTATAATATTTACGTGATAGTTTTTTCTTTTTGGTAACGAGTAGGAGATTCATCTCATGGTATAAAATACGCCTGTCTATAACAATGAGATACTGGTTCGCATGTTTACATAGCTTTTCATTGCAAGCTCTTTAAATCGGAACACAATATTTTTATACCGCTGTTTTATGATACAAATAGGCATTGCGGTGGGCAGTTGGGTAGGATGGTAGAGGTGGTGGTATGATGAATTATTCCTAAATTTGTATTAGACGTCTGCTTCCATATTAATTCTGAATCCTTATTTCATCAACCCATTTGGCTTGAAATTTTTAGGTATAAAAATATATTTCATAGGTTTCAAACATAGGAAATTAAGCAAATGGATTTTGGTAGCGCAACAGTAGATTTTGTTAAGGATTTCGAGTCAAAAGTTTTTGTAAGTAACATTCTTAGTGCTAAGACAGATGACCAGAGCGATATCATTTCGTTCAAATGTAAATTAGTATATAAATTTTATTTGCTCAAAATAAGTTCCAAAATTTTAAATACTTTTCTATTTAACCTGGTGCTTCACTGACTTGTAAATTATTAGGAACATAGAGATAGGCACGTACATTCCACGTGGATTCTAATTAGCAAACATGAATTTATTAATGTTTCGTGACAAACTGCAGGTTCGCTGTATCTAATTTGCGATCAGTGATTATGTATTCAAGCGTGCTTCTATCAAGCGGCCCTAAACTGTTGTTTAGAATTTGTTATTTAATAGCAATATTTATTATTAGATCTTACAAGGCTTGTAGGTGAAACTTCATCAAAACTGTTTTGTTTTTGTTTTAGGTACTTTTTCAATAAAACAAAATGAACTTGTTAATTTGCGCCTTATTTAATCACAAATACTACGAAAATATATTCGTAACACCTTTCGCTACTAACTCAGAAGATGATACGAGTTTGAAAGCGCGTCATAAAGTTGCTCAATATAACTCTTAAATCAATAAATTATATCGAGGTGTTATTTGTTAAATTTTCACATATTCATAGGAAATTTTGACGGCTTATAGCCCGGTCACATTTATGATTATGTCATGGCATGTTTGGCAGATAAATTACGTTAATAGCGCAGAGTGACTCTTTACATAAAAGTTACATTGGACTTCTAGTTTACGGATTAAATGTTACAATAATTAAACCATATCTTCGAACCAATGAAGTTATTTATTGCAATACTGATTATTCATTTCGCAACAAAGTAAACGTAGAAAACAAGTTCTAATAAAATGTAGCTGCTAAAAATCTCCAAGACGACAATTTCGGCGATTCAAACTGTCATGACAAGTATATTATTACTCATACTCCACACCTCGACGTCCCGAGAAATAATTAATTCCTCAGGGAGACGCTTCCGAGAGTTCTTATTAACGGCAAAGATTGTTATATATTTTAATAAGTGCAAATACAGTTATTTCAACTTTTCCCGATGAAAGTGTCAGGAGGAAGCTACATACATCTTGCGGTATTACAATCTGTTCTACATTTAGGAATAATTGCGGCCATTAAATATGACAAATAATTTTGATTTTAACATTCGTGACTTTCAAATGTACTTTGATAGTCTTCGTGGCACAGTGATTTACCACTTGCCTTATAATGCGGAATTCCTGTGTTCGATTCCGGGCCACACGAGTAGTGGAATCTGGATGGTGTGTTCCGCCAGACATACATGTGAGAGACAGACGTATTCTAAGCGAACACGATTAACCATTTACAGCCTCAATACCACTTAACGTCAGGTAAAATTGAGATGTTGTGTTAACCCATAATCGATAAAAAATTGCTATACACGAGTAAATACATTCCATAAATATTTCGGTTCTCTTGGTGGAGGAATTTTTAGGTAGGTAATAAAGTCTTGATTTGTTGAAGTCGAGAGAGGACAATCAATGTAGGGACACGTCTTCGTTCGTAAACGATGAGGTAATAAATTTATGAAGTCTCCAACTTGTAATAATTACTCGTCAATGAAATAAACCGTCTTATTTCCTATATCTTAATCATGTTGGATGTGTCGTGATAAAGTACAAATTGTTTTATATTTCAGTTATATAAATTATTAAAAATTTAACGACTAAACGTCATCCTGGTGGAGCTTTTCGTTATATCTGTACAAATACAATTCAAAGTCTTGAGTGACTGCTTGACCTACATATTAACTCACAGCTTAAACCGCTTGTAATGGAGACATAAAATTTGGAGGGTGTGTTTTTCGTGATGTCTAGGTATCCACTAAGAAAGAGTTTATCAAAATTTCGCCGTTAAGAGACAGGCGGCGGTGAATGTGGAGGGGGGGGGGGTTACAGGGATAAATTTAAAGATAAAATTTTTTTCCTATTAAC
>DWQX01005749.1:0-12462 GCA_018245475.1 Pharmacophagus antenor
TAGAGCACTAACTTTTGGAGTTTTATTCAATATTGCAATTTTTTCAAGGTGGTCTCAAACTTTTGGCCGGCAGTGTAATTGTATACTTTTTCTAATTCTCAATTAGGGAAAAAATATGACATTGAAAGACATAATATCTAGTTTACAGAGTACAAATAGAACCAAAAAAGTCAATAGTCATTTATTCGAATTAAGCTACCTAGTAGTAATTTTTGAAGTCAAGGTATTTGTGAACAGCACCCTGTTCTAATTAATGTTGTTGTTGATTTCAGATATGTCAGTATTCTGAAAAATCATACCAGATAAAATGATATTCTTTTATTAATATAAAGAGTATACGATAGGCGAGAGATTGAACAAAAAGAGTAAGACTTAGAACAAGGGATCGCTGACTGGCTGGCAAGTATGTTTAGGAAAGTGAGGAGGGAACTACTATGTGCATGCGTAATATTATCAAAAACTTCTATTCATTCTTCAGAAAAATAATTTTATTTCGACCAGTAATCCAAGACGAGATTTGAAAGTTTATAGTTTTAAATACAAGTATATGTCGTATCGTTTTACATCATATTACAGCAAAAAATGGCATCTCTAATAAATTAAAACACATATGAAATGCAGTAAATATTCTACTAGAAACGATGATACGATTTACGAGCGGGAATACTCAGTAACTTAAAATAGTCCTTGAGACAGAAGTCCACACAGATCACTGTGCTCACCGGAGGTGACGTAAGAGGATTTTTATGGTCGATAGATTAAACGTTCGTCTGCGCACATAGATAATAAAAAGTAGGTTAATTTCGTTGCTACTTCATTCTCAACATTTTAGCCGTTAAATTGAATAAAATATTTTTTGAGTTTTACCCTTCATTGTTTTCATTTCACACAAATGTTTATTACATAAGATATTCCATGGGTACTTGTTACAAGTATTATTATTTTCCTGTTTAAAATAATATTTTTTTCTCATTTTTGGCAGTCATCATTCGTTCCTCGATATTTATATCGAACTCTCTCAACCAATAATTTAATAATAAATATTTTTATGTTTAGCATAGCTTTTGAGTCTTCGGCTTCGTAACGACAATTCCCGTAATATTAAATAACTTCATTGTGGTACCTAATATTTGCTTTTATCTGCGTTATATTAATCACTAGACTTAATATAAATAAGTTTATAATTTTCACAGTAACTATGAAATTAAATACTCATAACGAAAAAGAATTGAATAGTAACTTTATACAAAACGTTTAAATTCAATAACAAGTCATATTACTACTGATAATGAAATTAAACAATTTTTTTATGTTTATGATAAACATCCTGCCACTGCAATGATTTATATCAATTATAGTAATTTGTTATTATAAGTTAATAAACAATTTACTATGAATGTATTTACCATAAATATTTAAATACAAATTAAAAGAAATAAATTAAGTTCATTTTAAACACGAACGGTGATAATTTAAAGTACATGCATGTAATATTTTAAACAGCGCGTTTTTTGCAGTGTTCTTGCTATAATGCGGCCGCCACAGGATACAAGTTGCAGCTGTTATTTACAAAAAGTCCGAGCGGATGTCATTACCGTATAGAAAAAACGTCTCCCATTGTTTATAAATTTTTATACTTATTTTACCAAAACTGCGCATAACGCAAAAATAAAATATTAAAATAAGTAGAACGGTTATCTGCATAGATCGTGGAAGTGTTTCGATTTGCAAATCGTGAACTAAACTCAACTAAATCGATTTCTATATAACTGGTGCACTGAGTGCTCAAGGTCACTGTGACGCACTTACAATGTCGGCCGTCGATTCATTTCAAATAATTACACTCGTATTTACATTGTTTCGTATTTATCCAGAAATAGCAGCGATCTTTCTGTCATTCCCCCGATGGCGTTCACTTATTACTCATTCAGACATGTGATCAAATGTTGTGTTATTTATAGCCTCTATTCCAACGCTCATTATATTGTTTGATTTATAACAATCGCCGAACAGATTTAGGTATTGTTATTATTTATTGTGTTTCGGTCGTAGGTTTAATAGAACTGTAGATATTTAAATTCAGTTAATCTTAAATGTTTTATGATATAAAACAAACTATCGCAAATCAGAAACTAGTCAAAGACGTTGTTTTATCTATTGGGTAACTTTCCAAATTATGGTTTTGTTTGTATTACATTTTTATTTTACATTTAGTTTTACACAATATCCACGCTTACATGACTTTTTATAAAAGGTTCCTTCAATTTTAGTATCAAAACTATATCTTTTTGTAAGTGTGACAAATTTGTTTATGACAGTGTACTCATATTTTGTACTTTCCACTAAACGATTTAATTATAGGGTAGCTTTCTGTACCGGTAATTTATGTAAGGACGTAATTTTTTAAAAATGTCTAGGATGATATGGCTTGAACAAAGATATAGTTAGAACAAAAGAACGCAAAAGCAATTATCAATGACCATCCGCATAGCGTTTAATTTATTCTCGAACAGCAAGTGCTTCTAGCATGATGCGTCTAATGTCCACATACGGGTACAATACATCTATTCACGAAAGCAACACTGGGTTATGTATTTAATTGTACAATTTTAGATACAATACCATAAATTGAAGGTATTATTAAATCTCAGCTCAGTAATACTTAAGTTTAATAATTATTATTATTAATAATGAATTTACAATAATCATTTATGTATATAAATAATACACAAATTGTTCTATGTAAAACCAGCAGGTGTGTTCAAATAATTGTTTCAGTTAATTTTGTTTTCATACCGTTATTGAGTATACTATATGGAATATTTTTGTTTAAGGGAATTGTTTCATTACCTTTTAATTCTATAAAAATTATTAACTATTCAAGTCTAATTCTTTGTAGTCGCAACATAAGCTGCTTTGACAATGATATAGTGTAACCAAGATTGAGCTTTATTAACTTTTATTACTCATACTTAGAGGAGGTACAATACTCGTACATGTTACGTACGCAATACAATGTACCAAATGCTCAATGTCTTATCATCTTGTAACCTGTCTGGATAGTTGTAAGTTTTCCGAACCTTCTGAATCGCTACCACTGTCAATGTCAATTTGGTGTTATAACAGCATTTTTGTCTTACGTTAGTCGTAAATGTAAGAATGAGAATTTTCTGAGCAAGCAAGCTTCACTATCCACAGTCACGTTGTCACTTAACACAAAGTAAAATTAACGTCAAGTTTTAACCCATAACTGATAAAAAACACTACGTACAAAATTCAAAAAAACGAATTAGTTAAAAATAATGTTAGTATAAAAAATATAGTAAGTTCGAGTTCGAAACGAATCCGCTTCCACTTATTACCGAATTAGCACATTCCGCGGCATTGGCTAGAACTAAAATTCACTTGGAAGTTTTAATAGATCAATATATAACATGAAAATATTCCATTGGCCAATTAACAGATAATAATCGCTGCGGCCTTCAAACTTTATTTACATTTACATTTTCCTGCACCGTTTCGAGATGTTTAATGTTAAACGTTTTTTTTATCGTACTAGATTCATATTGTAGTTGAATTATATCTTTGAGTTCTTAATAGAGTATGATCAATGTTGACATCTGTGTATATCAAATTTGTAATAAAACATATGTTTAGAAACATTATTTATTATAGAAATTGCACAACACAATGGCCTACTTAGATCAATCTATTATTTCTTCTACTTTAAGTACTAACTTTGACTGTCTAACAAAGAAGAATTTTCACAAAATCAGAAAAGTAAATTATAATCCTTCTCCTTTAGTCTCTTTTCAGGATAGATACGCTAAAAAAAAATTATAGTGTCTTGAAATTTAACAGACATTTTTGACTGCCTCCGTGGCGCATTTTAACGTTTATAATACTGAGGCTTCTGGTTCGATTTTCGGGACATGGAAGTAGTAGAGTCTAATTAGTAACAGGGTTTTACGAATCCGCCTGGCTAGCTACTATCCTCAATGTCTATGTCACAACAGTATTCATAGCAAATTTCAACAGTCATGCATGTGGGAGCCGGAAGTTTTCTGGACAAACATGTCTCACCATCTACGACCACATTTTCGCTTAACATCAGGTAAAATCAAAGTGTTAGCCGCCCATAACCGGTAAAAAAACGTTTTTAAAAATTCAATTAGTACATAAATTTATTACTTAAACTAATATTCTACTTTCTACGTATTCAGTACTGTTATTTTTAATTCTTTAAACGATTAGAGATATTTAGAAAGGTTAAAAAAAATATTGGATACTAATTAAGATTTCAAACAAATTATCAAAAAAATCCATTTCAAACATTTATCCAACCTTATTTTTTAATCGGATTAATTTCTCTCTCTCTCAGCTCACTGTTACCGAATGTTGAGTGTGGGCCTCTTCCAATGCACTCCATTTCCGTCGGTCTTGTGCTTTCCGCATCCAGCCTCTCCCCGCTATCTTCACCAGGTAATTGGTCCATGTCACTGTTTGCCTTCCCACGTTTCTGTGGCCAGTTCTGGTTCTCCGCTCTAGCACCTCCTTGCTCCATCTGGTATCGTCTCTACGACATATGTGGCCTGCCTATTTCCATTTTCTGCGAGCTATTACTTTTGCAGTATCGGTAAGCCTCGTTCATCTCCGGATCTCTGTTTCTTATTT
The DNA here is from genome assembly GCA_018245475.1 of Pharmacophagus antenor. NCBI lineage: Eukaryota > Metazoa > Arthropoda > Insecta > Lepidoptera > Papilionidae > Pharmacophagus > Pharmacophagus antenor. The sequence goes on from DWQX01005749.1 coordinate 4,675, forward strand.
TGTCTCGGAGATTTAACTAAATGTAAGTTTGACAACATTGATAGCTTATCATCAAGTGACGGGGTTGGTACCGGTTTTTTTTTTAAATTAAAAAACAAAAATTTAAAAATAGTGTAAATGATACCTTTAGCGTAATCTGTAAATGAGATAATCAATCGTGAGAACACGTCATCATACCACACGTCACGCGTTATCAGTCACTGTCTGCAAATACTGCTGCTAACACGATTGGTATAAAAATATGCATCATCTATTACTAAGTATAACATAATTATTTTACTATATAATTATATCAAAATCGCAGTAATAGTATTATCGCAAGCATGAGACTTTATTGCGCGATCTTTATTTCATTAAATGGTGCAAAACCATACTTAAATATATCTTTCATTTTACGATACAGAGAAATAAATTTACATGGTAATAAGAAAATTAATATTCACAAACGAGTAGTTGAATGTAGAAAAAGTGTAACACTTATGTATTATGTAAAAAATGTATAGTTTGAGCCTTAAAACAACATAAAAATCATTAATTCATCTGCTAATTTTATAATAACAAATGACATAATCAATCATTTACAATATTACATGTGAAGTTTATTAACAATTTCATAAATAAAACTAATTTCTCAAAATTTTGTAACACAATATTTTGTTGGTAAAAGGCAGAAATTTACATAAACTTTAAACAAAAGCGTTATGAGATAAAAATCTTAACATCATTGTTACTCCGAATATTTAATAGTGCTCGTTTCGGTTCTACAACTGCATTAGTTCATTGATAATAATAGTTAAAAATATCGAAAAAATCTCTGAAAAATCACCGAATCCTGAATCCAAATCTACTGGAATAAACTCATAAATCTCGGAGACATTTGTATAAACACGTAAACACATTCGTTCGAGGAATTCACAAGAATAGCTTTATCTGTAACTAAGCAAATCGGTTGCACTTACGAGCGGGCTCAGTTACAAATAGATGCGACGTATTGAAGCGAGTGCCGACGGCGCGTTGACTCTAGTGTTTTCATATTATCCTAATTTTTTTTAAAGGTCTATCCGCACTGTAAAGCTACCGTAAGAATCGATGCGACTTCGGCCGGTTGGTTAATCGCGACGAGTAGCTTTTTAGTGCATTCCGATGGGTTTCTCAGAGAATACTCACGGGAGCCAGGCATTTCCGACAACCAATGAGCGTTTAAAGGTGCCCGCAATGTTTTCTTTTGGATTGTATAATGAATGAAATGGCTGATTTTTTGCTTTGTTTTCCATTTTATTTATTGTTATTGTTGATCGAGCTTTCACGGCTAATAAAGTGAAAGGATTTATGTCATGTTTGTATTTGTTTTTCTCGGGATAATGAATGTTACTTTTTGTAATAGATTTTGAGTTTACCTGTGATTTAACATTGCAAATCTGTTTGTTTTGAAAAATAAGTGCCTAAGTTAAAAAAGATTTTATTCAAAGTTAACGTATGAGTAATTTATGTGGTATAATTCACTGCTTCAAAACAATATGCAGTAGTTGAAAAAGTCAGAGATTATATAAAATTAACTGCAGTGTTAATTCAGTAGCTGGCTGTTAAAGTCGACACAAGTTGCTTAATGAATGTAGCGAACGTTTCGATAAATCACTTTGTAATACTTGAAAACTGATAAATTTTTATTTTATAACATAAGGCTATCGCATATGGAAGGATCCAATTATAATTTCAGCTTCACGAATATTTTATATTCATATTACACCTGCTTGTGCAACAATATTACTTTCATTTTAATTATAAATCTCTCTATTAATATTTATTTAGATATCATGACCATTATCTTTAACGCTATAAAAATCGATTTATTAAAACAAAATTATTTTAATAATTCTGCCTTATAAATTACATCACTCCATTATCTTATTTGCATAAATTATACAAAACCAAATGTATTTAAATTACGTATTATGTTAATAATGTTCATGTCAAAATTCATTTAACAAATTTTCACATAGTTTGTAAATTAACCTTAAAAAGTGAAACGTGATATTTGTATAGACAAACGTATATCCCGATCTTAAATATTCTATGACCTTATACTGTCTTTGTTTGATTTACGGAATCGATTATTATTGAATAAGCATCTAACTTCACAGACATTTTATAAACATTGTGCTTAAACTATAAAAAAATATTAAAAAAAATTATACCTTTTTGTAAATCGCATGAAAAAGTGTAAGATTTATAGGTTAATATGAAGATAAAGTGTGGAATATATTACCATCAAATGCTAACGATGTTTTGTCAGTTTTAAAACAAATTAATTCAAACATTAAAGCGCGATATAAAACAAGAAATAAAAGACAATGCAATGAGGACAAATCGTAGCATGAAAAATTATTAACTAAATAATGGAATTTTTTAATTCATTACTTTTTTTTAAACAACCAATCTGTCAGTAAAACTTTCAACAATTGAACAACGTAATCCCTAACGGTGTAAATAAATAAAAAAGCTTCCTACCTACTCGTAAGTGCATCAGTGAGTCATTGGACATTCTCGGAAGCGATAATCGCTCAGTGTCCATATCGAATTGCAACGCGCTTATTGCCCGCCTGCTCTGTGGTTTACTTCATCGTTTATAAAATATAACAACGCCATTTTAATTTTTCTTATCCTCACTTACTATGGACGTTTTTCGACCCGCATAGATCACTAAGATTAAAGAACCATTTATTCGTGTGTTAACCTTTTCTGCTTAAAAAATGATTACATCCTTATTTCCCTGTTTATATAAAACTTCGCGAATGAAGTTGTGGTACGACACTAGTGTTTATTATATTTTTTTATACCACTTTTTACTTGCATTTCATACATGAATAAAACAAAGTAATACGAATTACTTTTTTAACTTAAATAATAATAACAAAAATGCTAAGATATTTCCATAACAATTTGTTCAAAAAGCAGTTATCGTAAATTTAATTGGCTTAAATTTTTTTGTTTGAATAACATAGCTCGCAAACGGTTTGACGGACTTTGATTTAATTTTTTTTGTTGAAGGGTTTGTAGATTGAGTGTTCTTAATTAGAATTTCCAAAAAAAAAACTCATACTTGTGTATATTAGAAGCTCTTTTCCTTTAGGCATTTTAATTTTTTTTTAAATCCAGGCGTTTTAAAATTACATCTAACTACTAGTAGCGAATTTTAATATTACCAAACATTTGCAACAGTGAAAATGGTGGTAAAATAAGTAAGAGTTGTTATCTCAACCGAGCTTATGACAGTTAGTAATCTCTCCATGATTTAGCCGTTAAGATAAAACTGTTGATTATTTGTAGTTTTGTTTTGTGTTTCGGATATGTTTGTCACTGAATGTTTGTTTTGTTTGTCTGTTCCACAACAAATAATTTTGTAGTACCTCGTTTTTTTTCCTTGCCAAGATACATGCGTTTTTGATCCTTTAATCACGTAATATATTTTGACTATTTCATTTATTCCATTACGAAAATTTATTATTCATAAATCTTTATATCCGTTATTCCACATTAATAATAACTTGAAATAAATATCCTTGATGTTCCTAAACTTACAGCTAAGATAGCGTTTATAATTCCCGATATGCTCCATAATTATCATTCTCTCGTCACTTCGACATTCAAGACAAAGTGAAGTACGAGTTTAAAACATCAAACGGTGTCTCAAGTGACTGCCCGGAAACGTAACAATTGAATAGACACGTTGAAATAAAAATGTCACTATATTGGAACAAGTTTGACAGTGCTAGTTTCTTAACACTTATTTATAGATCTCTGTAATCAGGGACATAATTGGCATATCCTTGAAAAGTAAAATTATAAAAAAATAGTAAACAGTTATTATATGGTTGGTAGATGGATTTTGTCGCCATAACAAGATTACTGGATTCCTGTAGTCATTCGTGTAGCCACCAGAGTATTCTGTGCGAGTAGGCTTATCATCTACGATCTCATTATCACTTAACACCGTATGAATTTGAGGTATATGTATATAGTATTCTTATGTTATGAAAAAAATTATAATTACGGAAAAATTAAATTGTCCAAAAATAAGTTCATATAGTTCATATATTTTAATTCTGTTTTCTTCTCTACAGTTTTTTTAAGCCTGGAAATATTTAGTTCAAGTACCTAAAAAAAAAATTTTGAGTTAGTAATTATTACTGCCACGTGTTTTAAAACCTTTAAAAATAAATAAGTCGCTTTGTATGAAATGTGTAAAGTAGTTTCTTTTCAATGTTACCTAAAAAAATATATCTGGAAATGCATTCTAAATAGAGTTAAAAATTGGAAATGACTTCTCATAGACGTATTCGTTTTACGGCCCTTTTCGGAGTAAAATTACGAAGGTAAGCTACCAGAAAATTATGTCCAATTCACAAGGCCGTTGTAAGCATTCTATCGTGCTCCTGAAACGTGTATTAAGAAATCTGATCGGTTTTTGTTAGCAGTCGGTCTTCAGGCGATCCATTTCGTTATTCGGCGAACGCATTCGTAAATTATATTGGTTCTTGTAGTGCGTTGTATTAAATAATCAGTCGCTGATTTGGCAGTGTAACATAACTACACGTTAAAGTTGGAATAGATATTTAATTCAAAAGCAAATTTCGTTCCGCTGCGTACTGAGAATCAAATTGTATTTATTCATAAAAAATTATTTAATTCTCTTGCGACACTTTACTACTTATATAAATGCCAACGTGTTGATTTCAGTTGCGAGCCATTAAAGTCAGCGCGGCTTAACGGTCACACAATTAACGTCCGGCCATTTTGATTAATCTCCGAACGAATGGAAACTTTCCCGGGATTGTTTACAAAAAACTGGATTATTGGACGCTAGAAGTTAAACAATGCAATATGATTTTTTAATGTTTCGTATTCGTTATGATTCTCATTCCCTTTTCGTTTGCTCATCAGATGTTTGCAAATGTACAATACATTTGCAAGCATCTGATGTAGCATTGACTTGTTCATTTTAAATATTTTCATATTTCATTCTATAAGATTTTTATGTTTAACGCATAGATCTGTTGTAGATCAATATCGTTTATAATGGTACATGATTAAAAAAACACTCCTAATATTGATTAATTAATTTAAACCCGAAATAAATATTTCTCAAAATAAAAATATGAATGTTAATTTAATGTAATTGCAAGAGATAATGAATAACCTACGTGAAAATTTCGATTATTGAATGTAAATAGTACGATAACTCATTAGGCCCAATTATTCTACTCAGGAATACCAGGGAATTCTACTGCAACATATTTCTATGAACATTTTCATATTTCTAACGTTGAAAACATTTTCAGTAATTTAATGTAGATTTACTATTTTACTCAAATGTTACACGGATTTCAAAATTTCAAATGTAGTAATAACATGTGCGTAACTTCTTTTATATAGTATATACTATTTCAATTTTCATAGAGTCCTATCCTTGGAATTGCTCTGAACAAGGTAAAGTAAAGCTCCATTAAAATAAGTTTCCCAGCACTCTGTAAAAGAATTCTTAAATAGTGAGATTGTTCAGAATAATCTGGCTCTCAAATGTATGACTCCTGGAACACAGCAATGTTACTATGGTAATCGTAGCGGATACAGTGGACTGTATATTTCTTGAATGCTGGCAGGAAAGTGTACTTAGAAAAGACTCGTCTTATGTGGGTTGTAAAGCAAACTCGAATAAAACTAATATTTATTGTTGAAATACTGTACAAAGACTGCCCTAATTATCCGACTTTATAAAGTCTGAATCACAAGTTCTTCTTTCTTTTTTGTTTACTTGATTCGCATTAACCGAGCGAATTCGATAAAACCCTTCCACCATCCAGACTCCAATTATAAACTATCAACTCGATGCACAACACCCATGCACCTAGAATTCCGATCACCGACACACCTCACTCGTCGGCTGTCGAGCACGCCGCCGAGCAAAACGTCACAAAGGCTCACACACCGCATACTCACGCTACAAACTTATTCCCGAGCGGTTTTAACCGACCGCGGATCGCGACACAGGCGGACGAAAGTCGGAAACGGGAACCGCGCCCATATCAAGCGATCACATAGTTCGCCATAGAGAGTATGGTTAAGCCAGCCTCTCTAAGCAGTGTAAGTTAGTGGGATAGCTCACGGATCAACGCATTCGTGAGGCAGTATCAGGTGAAGCTGTAATAGTCGTCAAGAAAAATAACAGCGCAAACATTTTCCAACCCTGCAGCAGCAGCTGCAGACTACTCTTCTCATGTGGCCCCTTAATTCAACCTAGGACCTCCATGTTATAAGGCAGACTGTCAACTACTGCGATACTGAGTCAGTCATAAAATATATGTATAGTGTTCTATCAATCGTATTAGTAAACTGAATGTTTAATTAATGTTAACATTGAAACAGATACAGAAGACTTCATTAGTATGACTCCATATAAAAGTAGAAGAAGTTATTAAATGTTATGACATTTATATAAAGAAACAGCAAAGTCAATTTCTGGCTACCTTATGGTCCTCAGTACTTGTGATAATCTGTGCGCGGAATAGGATGCAAGTGTATTCGATTACACGATAAGGCGAACGAGGATGCCAGCTTAAGTCTGTAAGCTTGTGTTTAACTCCTCCAATACATTTGTACGACGAAGTGTACGATTTTACCAATATTAAAGCAAAATACAGCTTCCATTATAATTTAATGAAAAGGAATCTGAAAGTATTAAACTTAATTTTAATGTCTCTACCTTCACTATTTTCCTTTGATAGAATAATTTAATTACATTAATATTAATTACGTTATTAAATACTCGCACATTATATAACATTAAATAAATGTAGGTTATTAATACTAAGTTACTGTTCAGATATGCTGCTGCTATATAGTCTGAAAAAATAAAACAAAACAATTAATTCTAACAGAAATTAAGACGAGGAAATAACTAATTTGACTTACCTTGATAAATTTTTCTATTCTTTTTTAATAAATTTCATCAAAATTAATCCGAAGTGGACTGATTATTACAAGTTATGCGAGGTCAAACAAAAAAATTCCGCGTTAAAGCTATTCTTATCTTGGGCTAAAAAATTCAGTTCAGATTAAATTATTATTTGGTTTCATATTAGCATTAGTTAATACAATTAAATTAGTTATTAAAAACGACCATAATAAGAGCTCGATTCTGCGATAATTAATTGAAGACTATAAACTCAAGAAATTATATTCTAGAATAATATGTATACTTTGATTTTACTTTAATATATTTGCTCACATTTTTCTTTTGTAAGTATAAAAAAATTAACTGTAATAAAAATAAATGTCTTCAAAACAATCGTAGAGTTACCCTCTTATTATACAGATTTGTCAAGCATCTCATATAGGTCTAATTATCATTTACACTATCATGTTTACGAAATAAATCAAGTGAATTACTCTTAATATCTAGTGAAAATTTCATCACTAGCTTCAGTGCAGTATTTGAAAGGGCATTTGAAAATCTACTGGAGTTTTATAACGCCTTCGACGTGTCGCCCCGCCACTTCTTCTATCCTATAGAATCGTAGACGACTCTCAGGGTTGTTATAAACATGCGTGTTCCCGGTAAAAAAGATTTTTTTTTAAGAATTACATTTAACATACATTTTGAAAAGATTGACGTAGTGTATTTAAACAACGCTATTGGCACCAGGCATAGATAACATACACTGCCGGCCAAAAGTTTGAGACCACCTTGAAAAAATTACAATATTGAATAAAACTCCAAAAGTTAGTGCT
>DWQX01005750.1:0-12460 GCA_018245475.1 Pharmacophagus antenor
GTAAATGCTGTTAGTCATAGTGACCATTACAGCTTTATCGAAGCTGGCTCGCGAATCCGGTGATTCGCGAGCTACTAGCGCGAGCTATACAAATGTGTACGAATTTAAGGTCCGGAATCTAGCCATTCATGAGGTTCACCCCCGCGGGCGCGTGCGGCACGGGCATGAATGGGGAGCCGGTCCGATTATCAAAACCCGTGGGCCCGCGCCGCACGGGGGCCGGCGCGCTTATTATGCGGTACGTTAAGGCTTAACGCGCGGGTGCGTGGAGCATCCACGGCCCATTCGCGACCGGCAAGGCTGCGTGGCGTAATGTGAAAGTTGCAACGTAACAGGGGCCCGTGCGCGGCCTGTCGTCAGTCGAACGGCGGCCGCACAAGTTAGTGGCGCCATTGTGCTCCCAATTTGAAGTGCGTATTTTAGTTTTTCGTCCGTGCGGGTTTCTTCTTCTCGATTATTTGCCGACTCGTAAAATAAGACCGTATGTATTATTTTTTTTTTTCACTCATTGAACCATAACATTTCTTATTTTCATTATGCACATTACGTCAGTATTCGCTAATTTGTTTTCATTGCTTTAAGTGTATGTATATATTTGAGTAATTTATGTATATATCAACTTGTGAAAGCGATAGTAGAAACTTTCAAAGCCTTATTCTTACATATGTTTTCTTTTGGTATAAAATATATAAAAGGATATGTGTATATACTACACATTTGTAGCCTAAATGCGAATTTAATATAATCTTACATAAATAGTAACAATAATTTGTATACCGTTCTTAACCCAATTTTGATAATAACACAATAAAGAAGAAATAGAATAATAAATAATTAATATTTTACATATTATGTTACATTAATATTTCTCATTTAAATATAAAATAAAATTACACATATTGTTACACGATCAAGTCACGAGTTACACGAAATACTTTCCCGATTTGCTGTTTATTAAAAGTCCGCGCTCCTATTGCTTCTACGCGTAAGTTAATTTCTAGACATAAAATGTAATGTATCATATATACTACGTTACGGCACGTTTCGTTCAAAACTAAATATTAACTGTGCCAATTTTTACATGATGCGATAAATAATAAACAAAAAAATAATACATCACGAAAACTTCAGCCATGGCTTTACCTATTTAATTATAAACACAATTTACATAGTTTGAGATTACATATGAAAAACTCAATCAGCTGTTCTAATTCTATTATAACATGCGAGACCAAAAAAATATTGTATAAATCGAAATCATAAATAAAAATCGTTGATACATGTAATGTTACGTTATCTCGAGTTTTTTTTATTTGCATTTCTTATTAAAATAAAACCATTGGCCCTCAAGAGCATTCTTCCTTTTTAAACGAATTCATAACAAATATAAAATAAAACCAAACTATTAGATACATGGTGATGGATATGTAAAATATTGATAGAAAGACAACGGGTATTTCACTTAGGTAGCAGACAGTTTTGAAGAAGCACCATAGAGAATCGTGGATTATCGCGGCCAGTAACATTGGACACATGAAAACCGCGGCGAAAATCGCGACTTTCATGACCCTTTTGCCTTTAGTTATGGAGCCGCATAATGCGAAGCAACCGGATAATGTCAACAAAGTCGAACTTACGAAGGACGTTATAATTATTTCACGCCTCAGCGACGTGTTAATTTCCCTCTGTAGGAGATTTGTCACGATATTCTTTTCGGCAAGACCGTAGACGACAATTGCAGCGAGACCGAAGCAGCCAGATGAGATCCCGACAATTGATATTAGTAAAACGCCGAACCGCAGACTTAGACAATGGCAGCAGTTTTCAACGGACGGCACGTCGATAGAATTCTCCATGGTTTATACACAGGCGTTGCACTAATTCTATTATTCTTTGCATCATATCGACTCCATCGTTTAAGCGTCGATTTCCTGTCAATGTCAAAGCTGGGGGGATGCAAATGGAGTTGTAATAAATAGTTACGTTACGTCTGTCAAAACTTTGACAGATCAAATGTAAACAGATAAACAAAAAATGTAATAATGATCCATTAAATAAAATAATAAAACTTATAACAATTAGATCACAATTTTTAAACTAAATTATGATTGTTAATGAGTTAATTGTTAATTGGAGTTTAGCTAATTTATCGTAATTAGTATAATTTGTAAACATTTTTATAAGGTACGCAATGAGTTAGTCATAAATATAATAGTGAATGGTTAAAAAAAAAATATTTGCCTTCCATCATACTTTCACGTAAGATGGAATTTAAAAGAGAATATTTTCTTAGAAAAGATGTATAAATTTGATAAATTTTACGAACTGACGCACAATGTAATTACATGGAAGTGTTTTCTTTTATTTATAAATTTAAAAATGTACACAATAAAACACAAGGAAAATTAAAAAAAAATACTAAGCATATCATGTGAAAAGTGTATGTTTTCGAAATTATCATATTCATAATATTATCCAAATCGTTTACGCTATCATGAAATATCTCTAAGTTGAGTTGAACTTTCATATTTTATATCCCATTAATTTTTGCGTCGGAAAGTAGTGTTTCTATAATCAAAGCTCCCATTAGCCTTTATTTCAAACTAATACTATATAATTTTATTTTTCATATATTTACACAAGAGCAATGTGAAAATCGTTCTGACTAATTCCAAACGCCGTTTTCACTCCCTCAGTGCCACGACTCAACGCCAAACCCCATCCCCGTCGTTTGGGTTTAAAAAGCCTTTACCGTTTATACATTAGAAAAGGTAATAAATAACATCGAGTCCGACAATTTCGCGGCACTTCGTAACGAGTACTGTACACGGTTGATTCGTTGACACTTTAGGTCGTTTATCAACTCTTGGTCACAATATTGGCTCGACCTCCGACCTTGCGCGAAAACTGTTCGACAAAAAAAAAAACGACTGTGCTCATGTGCTAATAAGGGCGACAATCGTGCGGCTCGTGTCGTGCAGTTAAATGGGGAAATCGCTGCAGCGCATCCAAGTGTTATATGATTGATGCTGATTGGTCAATTACTAAATTATTATCTTTAACGGCACGGGTGTTATCCTTCATGGCGAGACAACTCTTTAATCTCCCATCATAACAACATTGCTTCTATCCTATATCGATACATAATATTCCTGTGTATTCTGGGCGATCACGCTTCGCCGTTTTCGAAATCGTTTAACATAAATCCAAAGTCATATGTTAGCCCAGTTATATGTGTATAAGGCGCGGGCCATGCTACAGCAGATACCGCCCCCGGCCAAAGCGGGGTCGATGAAACACAGGGGGGTTTTAGTGGGCTGGCGCCCCACGCACCGGCTGCGCAGCTGACGGTCCCGGCCTTGGGTGACTAGCACCCAAAAGGATTTCCTCCAGCCCCCAAAAAAAAAGTTATATATGTATAATATTCGTCCAATGTAATCGTCACGGGATAAAAAGATATTTTTAAAAATTACACTCTCCTATCTGTAACGGGGAGAACTGTTGAAGAAATTTCTTTTTTAATTATACCCTTCATAATGTGACCGCATGAGCGACGGAGTTTAAGTGTGAATGAAAAAATATGGTGGCATATTTATCAACGCACTGCCTAATCCATTGGCGTGTAGGTCATAAAATTCTGAAGGTGTGTCCCTTGTGATATGGTATTTACTGTGAACCGTTTTTTTTTTTAAATCCCACCATTTCAGACACAGATCTATGTATCTTTTTCAACTCGTAATCGATGGACTCCGTATATGGTACACATACTGGAGACATGTTAATCTTGATAATAAATAAATAAAAATTACGGACTGTTTAAATAATTTCGGTTTACTTGGCTCCGGTGTAACAAGCCGAGCTTTTCGGCTTGCAGCACCTCCACGGTTCGTGCATAATTCAGTATAATTAAGCGAGTTCGTGTTTTTTTTTTCTCTCCCCGCTTCCAGAATGCTACTTATTTATCTGCTGTTGATGTTCGTCGCCACCGGCCTCTCCCAGCCGAAAGACGAGCCGGTGCGCGTCGAGCTGCCGGTATACGTCTCCGCTGACGTCCAAGTGGAGCCGCCGGCCTCCGAAAACCACCCCCAGTTGAAGGCCGACGAGGACAACACGGTGGCCGGCCAGCTGTCCGCCAAGCTGGGACTGAAGTCCACTGTACTCGGAAAAGACCTGGAGCCTAAGATCCCCGCGGTGAGCTATACCCCTTTTGACTAGTTAATTGTGTCGAAGCAGCGGCGCGCGGTCTTTTCGCGTCAGATGTCACCATTTTTCTTCAATAAAATGTCTGGTGGCGACAAAGTATCGTACGTGATGCATTTATTTAATTTTTGAATGATTTTATTAAATATATCAAATAGAAATTTTTATTAGAGCTACAATTAATAAATATCTGAGATATAAAGATTCCATAAGTAAAAAAATTAATCTCACTATGTACAAAAGAAATTCTTACTTACTTTCAAAGAGACACTTCACATGTGATAATCATTAAAATCCAATCCAATTTGAAATCATTCACAGCTTTCGACAAAATTGAAAAATAAAATATTAGTGAAATAAAAGAAAAAAGACTATACAAAAATGTATGTTTTACACATTAATTCATGAAGAAGACACATACTAACTACAACCTTTACGATACTTTTAGCGAATTGTATGAAGGTTACGTTATCGATAAATTTCACTTTCGATCAGGCGAACCGCTCGCCCGTTTGCCTACTCTTACTTTAAAAAAAAAACAGTTTGACACTACAATGTCGCTGAACTTGTACAATTGTGTTTGATTTTCTCACTAACGAACGCGTAAACTGATAACGTAAATACTACGTACGACCGATACGATATTTACTGATTATTTAACAAAAATATAAAATAAAAAAATTAATAGTAATTTCATAGCTCTTATTAACGTATTTATAGATGAATTATATTTTTTTCTTTTTCAATACATCTCAAAACATCTTTCACGTTTATCTGTGGACCGGTGTCATTTTGCGCGCGGGCCATCGCTTCGGCGACCGCTGCTCCGTATTTTACAATGGACTTTAAAAAAAACAACAACAACAACAAATCATCCAAAACTGCTGCTGCTGCTGCCGCTGCTGGGTTCGGTGAAGTTTGCGCCGTTAATCTTATTGACGACAGATGCAGCTTCATCGAAACTGACTCGCGGATCCGGTGTATTATTCAAACCGCACGGCGCCGTCGAAAATGAAGGTTTGGACAAGAAAAAAAGGGATTAAGATCAGTCAAACATTTTTTTTTTACGTTATCTACTCTTAATAACATTTTCACATTCTGCCTCTCCTATCTTCCCCACCCTTAGTGTATGATTTCTTTATTTAATTTTATCACACACACACACACACACGCGCGCACGGTTATTCTCTAACCCGTATCTAGTTACCACCTTAAACAGCCAGTGTTATGGTCGGTCACGCCACACATCTACGGCCTCACTGTCACTTAACATCATCAGAAATTCTACTCAAATGTTAAGTCACTGTTAATAAAAAAAAAATGTATATATACATAGAGTTAGCGGTCTACACATAGATTATAATGCAAGTTGTGTTTTAAGATTGACACCTTGTACCACGGCGACGGCTTATTCACCGCGCCCGTTGTCGCATTGGAGGGTGCTTTACTCGAAAACGAGGGTCTCGGCAGCAAAGTGCTGTCTGTGAAAGAGAAAGTACAGGGTTTCGTCTCTGGGATAATACAGGTGCGTTGATGGTTTATAAATGAACCGACTAGCGCTTTCGGGCCGCCGTCGGGCCCCCGTCGCCGCGACGTCTGCGACGTTAATTTCTTTTTCTTTAAGGCAGCTTAGTAAATTCATTCATGGCACGAGGCGGGCGTCGTTCATTGGTTGTGCTTGTGCGTGAATAACGGTGCGGCCGGTGGCCGCGAAACGCTGGCGACGGCCGACGACGGGGTTTCCGCGGGCAAACACCCCGCGTAACCCTATCTCACCCCACGCCCCCGGCCCGCCCCGCCCGCATTTTTTTTTTCCATTCACCCCGACCGAAAGTTGTGGAGCATAGTGGAAATTAAAAGAAAACTTTATAGATCCCCCTTTCGTCTTAGTTTTCCAATTACAATTTACATATTTCGTTACATAGTTATTGTTAATTTAATTTTGTGGTTATATTTTCAAATTTTTATGTTCATTATTTATTTTCTTATTTTAATTATCGTTTCGAACATCCTATTGAGTGAATTCGATTAACCAATTGCACAATGATTCGCGTTGAAAAAAAATAAGAGTAATTGTTTTGTTGTAATTTAACCCAGTGTTTCTAAAGGTAGGTCCCACAGATGAGGCAATTCTGTCACTTGGAGGGGGCAAGCGGCGGCTTTAATAAAGATTTATTGCAATTTTTCATTATCATTTGTTTTGGTGTGGTATTATATAGAAAATTGCAACGGCGTAGAGGTATATAGAAACATTTTGTTACTCGAAAGTGGGACGTGTGACCATATCGGTTGGGCAGCATCGGTTTAAAGGAATCACCTTGGTGTTTCAGGCTACGCCAATAGTGGATACCATAGAAGAGAGCGAGAAGTACGGTAATATGGGCGACACCTTCTCCATCGTCGGTCAGGCCTTCATCAAAACCGCCGAAAACATCTCCAACATGGTGAACTCCGTGATCGGGGTCAGTTGAATGCAACCTTTCGTTCCTGGGCGGAGCAAGCTTCGTCTTCTACGGATCCATAGTCACTTAACACTCTATCGACCGGCAGCCGGTTTTTAGTCTTCCCTCGTCGCCGCTCGCCCACGTTCGGCCCGTTATTCTCTGACCTGTAGCTGGTGCCTATTGACAGACGAACTATCAGACGATCCTTCAGTTCCTTATCTCTATCAATTCATTTTTAAATAATAATAATAAAAAAAAACAATCTGCCGTAGACAACGGTTCATCGATAAAAACGCGACAAGACGGGGGAATTTTTTTTTTCATCACCGCTCGATAATGTGTTCTCGTCAGGTGAAATCCAGGCCGAGTGTTAACCTATGACCGATAAAAAAAAATTATAAGGCACTCGCGAACGGTTTGCGGCTGAAAATGTGCGAGTTGAAAGAAGAAAAAAAAACATCAATATGAATTACATTCGTAACGCTTTATGAGGTAACCCGTCAACTACAGAATGGGGGGTTTTGAACAGGCGGCAATACCGTATCACGCTGAATTCCTCCCGACTGACTAGTAAAGGCGAAAAAGGTAAGGTTAAAAAATCCGTCACCCAAAGACGATCTCTGCACCCCGTGTCAGACTGTCGCAGTTGCGTCGCCGGCCTTTAAGGAATGAAAACACACTTTACCACCTCTCAATTTACTCCGCTGCGTTTGTAAAGGTTATGAAATTAACAATTATGACAGAAATAGGCCCTGTCATACTGTGACAGGGGTGAACGAGCGTTTATAAATAAAAAAAAATATATATAATCCGCTGAGGACAGCTGCTTAACGCGAAGTAACGGTGGTTAACATGAAACCGCTGAAAGCAGGCACCAGAATTAAACGTTTGATAAATTTACATCTTCCTCCGAATGTTGGCGTCTTTATAATAGTTGTGGAACCCGCGAGCATTCCGGGATCCGTGGGTCGAGCTAACACAGCATAGAGTTGTAGGGGTCGCGGTTGTGTTCCATATGGAGATATCGCGTCTCCCCCAAAATACCGAGCTCGACCACCTGGGTGTTGGGTAAAAATCCCACATGCGTCTTTCCCCCGCGAAAGCAGTTGGGTGACTAAAAAAGATTTTCGCTCCAAAAAAAATAAATAGTTTTGCTTTTATTACACAAAAAAAAATCTTCTTCCTTCCAGTTCCCGGGCACTATCTTGGGCACCATCGCTCGTGGCGCCACTGCCAAGCTGAATAACATTGGCGGCGCCCTGATCGGCCTGTAGATATATATAACTATAAGAGAATAATATATCGTTAAGGAATCACGTTAATCGTGTATAGTATGTAAGTTAGAATAAGAAAATAAAAAAAATACACAAAATCAAAATATATTTTCATTAGCCACATTCAGAGTGGTGTTGGGACGGTAAAAGATATGAATTTCCCCGTTAATATTTTGTAATTTCTCGAGCGTGAAGTAAAGGTATTGGAACTGTAATTTATTGATGAATGTCAGTTTGAAAAATATCAGTTCGTGGTCACATCGACGTCAATCGTATAAAACAGGGGCCCCGAAACTATTTTCGACAAGTGACCCCTTTTCCATAAGGAACTATTACTTCAGACCCCCATGGCCAAATTACCTACTTTTAACTGTCCGCTAAGTTAAAACGGCTGCTACAGACTATTATTTTTCTTTCCGACTTAGATCAATAGAAGCAGACTTAGGTCGATATCGACCACTTTCGGAATCCCTGGTATAAAAATTAAAAAACAAAATTTGATGTTCTAAATTTGAGTTAAAAAATATTGTTAGCCGAACTTCGAATATCGTCAGGTACATTTACACTTACATTTTCGAGTACAGTTAATGTTTTTAAATTGATAATTATATTGGATGAAATAGTACCGTATATGTATAAATGAAAGTATGTATAAATCAAATAAAGTTTGACTGGCCCGCTGATGTAATAATAATAACCCTACCTCTTACGCCTAGAGTTGCGGGTTCGATTCCCTCTCTGAACAAACATTCGTGTGATGAACATTTCTGTTCGTACTGTTAATATATATTTAAGTTATATCGCTCTTTGATAATCCACACTGCAGGTGCTGTTTAGCTACCTATTTTGGGCCATCATTGCCATCTTGTGATTCTTTTCGGAAATTTGTGGTAACAAATTGACGCATTCATTTAAAAATGGAAATGCTACAGCACCATCTAGCGGAAAATTATAACAAAAAAAAAATGCCAAAAAGCTTATCTCTTCAGAAAATATGTTTATGTAGACTATCCACCAAATGGTTTCAGAGGCTAGCGTTTTTTAAAGATTTGTATTTACAAATATATATGTATATATATCTAAACTCTCTTGTTGATAGCTTGTTTAGTGCTCTTCGTTCGGTCTCTTCCAAAAATGGTTAAAAAAAAAGAATGCTACGAGTGATATTACAAAACCTATTAATTTAATTTCGAACAGAATTCAAATAGCGAAATGGGAATAAATATTAATGAGCAGTATTTTTAAAATTTACTTGTATTTTGTAATGAAAGTTTAATGCGTAAATGCAAAAACTAAACATATAAAGCAAAATGCTTCGTAGTTTCGTTAGAGTCGTACTCCGTCGGGGGGCGCTGCGAGCATCCTGTCTTAGCGTAAAGCTAATTTTAAATAATGTACATGTATGATATGATATACTCCTATGATTCATAATAAAAATATGACTCATGCTGCTGCTGCCGGGTTCGGTGAAGTTTGCCTTGTTAGTCTTATTGACGACTATTACAGCTTCATCGAAACTGGCTCGCGAATCCGGTGATCCGCGAGCTATCCAATATGATTCATAATTTTTTATTGCTTTTTAAAGCTTCTAATAAATTGTAAATGTCTTATAAAGCAGCGCCATCTATGAAGTTATATATGTCTGTTTCCAGTTAAACTTCATAATTTTGGTTCATAGTTAATTTAATTCTTCTATTAATTTAATTCAATTATTATTAATGTCTCAGTCATAATTTGAAAATAGTTCTACTAATTATGAAGCACTTAATTACAACTCCTGTAGTTTTTTATAAAAACAATGTAACAATTTATTTGGACAGTATTAGCGATTGCCGCCATAACTGTTTTGTCAGTCGTTAGAAAATGGCGCTGTTCATTCTTTAAAAGGCAGTTCGTTAAAAGCTATTAATGGTTGTTATTCTGCTGGCATAAATTATATACACCAACTGCGGCGAATTTAATTACTACCAACCCGACCGAATCCTTAACTCAAAACATTAAGACATACCAGTTTTTTTTTTCATCATGTTTCGCATATTACCCACTTTTATTATCTCACCTAGTCCCATTGTGACAGCACTATGTGAAATTGAGGAAACCTCAGCCTTATGCTGATAATAAAAAATTACTATGCAACTTTTATGCAATGCTATTATTCCTAACATTAAACTTAATAAGGCTAGTCTATTTACTGGTGCAGAGAAATATTTGATGGCTTGTCTCAAGAAAACAAAGAGTTGTGAATACCTCTTACTCTGTCTCGTAGTTGTATATAGGTGCTATCAACCAGTTGTATATCCTTGATGTTCTAAATGCCAACAAATATTCTCTTTTCATAGGAAAAATGAGGATGGGTGGTGAAATAAAAAACGACTAATTACACTTATACATATATTATAAGCAATAAATTAACAAGATTATAAAATGTATACAGTAAAGTTTGCAGAATGTAAGACTTCTACTAAATTTTAATACATTCATACGTCAGAATAATTTTAGAATACATGTCAAATGAGTGTTTCATAATCGTCAATTTCTAAATCGCGATTATTTTAATTCTATTCAAATTTCATATAACTGCATAATTTTGTCATGGTCATGTCTTGTATATTTATTACAACAAAAATATTTCATTAAGGGGGCCCGAATAAAGGTGAACACCGATTATTCCGTTCCTTACTAACAAAAAAAAAGTTATAATCAACTATGATGGATCCGCAATCTTATGGCATCGTCATAGAATATGTCAAATAAATTGTTTTCTCAATGAATACAAAAAAAAAATGAAAAACAATACATTTAAATGTCCAAAATAGATTCTCAATACAGGCAAACAGATACATTTCTTTAATAGTGGTATATATAATAAAGAGGGCTACAATTTTCTTACGCATTCTAATCTTAAACATAAAATAAAAAAAAAACTTCTCAAGGAGAAGAAAGTACATCGTAAATCCTAATCTTAATGGGTTTCCAATAAACTATGTCAAATGTAATCCATTACGTGAACTGCAAAAAAAGTGTAACGGTAATGTAAAATTAAACTATAGACGCATGCATTTAGATTAAACTGGATCGTTACACTATTACTCAGAATTTCTCACGCAACGCTCGTGTATAAAGTATTAAACGCGCGGACGTGCCCGAACGATTCGCGTTCAAACCAAGGGTTGCGGGATGGACCGACCGTGCGAGCGAAACAGATAGCGGCGTAAGGAAAACCCAAACTCAACTCACGGCCGCAAACGTTAGACGGTTACACCTAACAATTAAATATGTAATACATATACACTGCGTGTACGAATAATGAGTGGTATATGCCAATGTATAATAACACGTTACAGTTCAGCGAATGGGAGGGCGATACAGATGGGAGTGGTAAATATATCATGCAAACTTACAACTATTGCCGGGCGAAAGTGTACCCGAAGAGAGGTGAAAAAAAAAAGGTGGTACGTCGAACGGCCCCGGACAGTCTGCTTAAGCCTGACCACATGCGGATTACGACGCAGCTCTATGGAAGTTCACAGAGCGGCGTCCGGCTAAATAGAGTGAGGTCGTTACGTTACAGTACGACGGCAGTTAGACGGTCGCCGGCCGGGACCGTTGCGCGCCGCGAGCAGCCGTCCCCGACGGCGGGCCCTTAGTCGGTGAACAGTGCCACGTCCTTCATGGAGCGGGTGACCGTGGGCCGGCCGCGGCGCAACCTCTGGGCGGCCTCCGCGAGTCCCTTGTTGCGCGCGACGATCCGCTCCTGGTACTTGGCCGGCAAGTCCTCGAAGCACGGCATCGGCCCCTCGCGGACGTCCGTACGGCGGTAGAACAGCATGTAAGGCACGGCGGTGCGGCCCAGGTTGTGCAGGTAGTCGTCCCTGACGACGGTCACCTTGTCGTCGTTGAACACGTACCATTGGTCGTTGTCCTTGGCGACGGTGTAGTAGTGGCCGCTGACGGCGGCGCTGCCCTCGTGTATTATGCCGCAGTACAGCGTGTAGTCCTTCTCGATGGTGGGGGTGAGCGTCTGCAGGTACACGGTGTCGTTCGGGAACACGGACAACATCAGCTTCTTCTGCCGGCACAACTTCTGGTCGTATCTGCGCCAAAAGCGACGGCCACGTGAAGCGAGCAGATTATATATGTGTACGTACAATGTACAAAAGATGAATGTAATAAAAATTATCTAAGTGTTTGAAATCTCTTTAATAATAATAAGTATGGAGGGGTGAAAACGGATCGAATTTAATTGTATACGGAGTTACACAAAAGACGGACGGGAAGACAATTTAGCTTCGTTCGATGGAAGATACGACGGAAACCGAATCCAATGCAACCGCCGAGAAGGCACTACGATATGTTGAGAATATTTCGGGACAGTTATCAACAGCAGACGTCTAACTAATCCATTACAGTGACTACCAGTGTGTTGAAAGAAGCATTGCGTTTGTTTTTACGGAGAGAGAACTCTTTGTACGATAAAACGTAAGCACAGTTGCAACAAATTTATGACAGATTACAAAGATGTATGCATTCATATGACAAAGT
>DWQX01005751.1:0-12459 GCA_018245475.1 Pharmacophagus antenor
CGCCAACTAGGTGGGGTGGCGCAAAAATCAACGCCTACTACTCAAATTCAGATGACGAGTCAGACTCGTCCACCGTATCTTCGCCTAAGTAAACAGATGACGAGTCTCACTCTTCAAATGTACTCAAAGTGTTAATTTCGAAACGTAATATTATTTGCGTAATCATTCACAATATATTATGCTTCTACGCACAATTTGCGTTTGACAAAGCTTTTGTATTTATTTATAGATGCATATTCATCGTTGTATTGTGTTGTAAGACACTGAGACTGACAACTCGTTAAATTCTCTTGTTAATAAACCAATCATTAGAGACAGTTTCGCAGACAGACCTTCTGTTACATCTACAGATAAACACGCACTTTTCATAATTCATTTGATTTTTTCTTGTTCATTTAATTTATGCTTTAATTTAAAAGGTAATTCAATGTTCATCGATGCAGAGTATTGATTTTAATGATAAAACTTTTTTTTTTGGTTGTGATGTTGTTAAGATTAGTCAATGAAATTGCATCGACTGCCAAACTGATTGTTTTATAACCACCACAATTTTTTTTATTGATCATATCTAAAAAAATATATTTAATATTTTCCAATGTATCTATGTAGTAAACATTGCATTGAAAAAACAAATTTGAAACGTACCTATTTCACATTTCCAATGTCACCCTCAAGCCACGGCTACATTTCGTTTCCCGCGCAGGGTTCAATGTCGCTTGTAACTAATGGTCACATGCCACACAGTGGATAGAAGATATACGATCATTATCTACGCCCATATTGTAGGCACTCCTAATGCGACGAAAGGTTGGTGACCCCTAACTTTTTCGCTATAAAGGCCTATTTAAATGTTTATGTGACAATGTGATAGTAGGCAAAAATCGCATTATATCAAATTATCTACTTTATTTGCTTATACTAATGATGACCGGACGTTTTGCGACTGCTTCCGCAGTAGGGCAGTGGATTAGCGCTTGCTACGTAACACGAAAGTCGCGGTTTAGATTCTTAGGTCACGTGAGTGGGAGAGTCTAGATAGTGATAACATCTTTTGTTCCGGCCTGGCTACCTACTACCCTCAATGTCAACTTGCCGCTGTTACAGCGTTGTTGTGTTCCGGCAGTTATTCTGAAGCTGGAGTGCTCTGCGTGGAGCACGCTTTACTATCTACAGGCCTTATTGTCACTTATCATGTGAAATTGGGATCAAATGTTGACCCATTATAGATAACAGAAATATGCTACTTAGAATGTCTACACAACACTACATAGCGTGTCGCTTTGTGAGATAAGAAGTTCTGTCTCTTTTAGGGATAACTTCATTAGCTACACCGACTTTCAACCAGGTAAACATTTATGTTCGAACACAACTGCTTTCTATTGCCAGGAAACAGCATATAAACATTAAGAAACGATAGTTTGAAAAAGATCATTCAATTTGCAAGCGATTTCTTGTTTCAAAAACAGAACATGACATTTTACACAGAACAGTTGGTAAAAACATATTAACGCAAAGGAAATATATATATCCGCCCGTTATACTAAAAATTAGGTCTTCGGGCAAATGCGAGAATAAGAAAAACATTAGTCAATATACACTGCTCCCGCCGTTCACCGACACACAGCCGAGGTGGGATCTCTATGCCCTTACGGACCTAACCTATACCACAGGCCGCTATAGTTGGTCCCTGTTCACTTCACCGTAGGTGACCAAGCCGCAATTACTAAGCACCTCCACGATAGGGCGAAAACCACTTCCGTGGGACTAGGGAAGCCCTGCAATGAAAATTATTCTTTGCATTTAGATTATTTGCTCCAATATTTCAGGGGTTCAATATTTAACTCTCATACAACATTTTCAATGAATTTCTAGTTTTTAAATTGTATTTACCATTAAGCAAATATTATTTGCACTTCAATTAAGTTCAGTTTCTTAAAATATTTGTACCTTTCTCCGCAATATTTAATAAATGTTAAATATAGAGGCGAATTTCGTTATTTATTAGAAATTATCAAAACGTGCAACTGCGTATCTAAGGATTAAAATCTCATTATTAACGATTAGGGATTTAGACCTCATTAATCAAATGCTTCAAACGAAAGTATCGTGCTATATTTTAATTAATAATAAAATAAAATAGTGAAATATTATTGATCCGTTTGAAAGGTGTAACACAAATTACGTTGGAGTAAGCGTAATCCATGAAATCTTTCTCTAAAATTGTTTTTTTAATAACATTACACGTATTTTTCATTAAATTTTAAATCTTTCAGAACGTAAAGGGCATTTATCTATTTCGTACAAAGGCTTAAACTGTTTACTAATTAATATACATTTTCATATAAAATAGATGCGGGTTTAAAGAAAAATCTTAACAACTTTTTATCTATAAATTTCTACATGATACGTAAAAGTTTTTATGGAGTAATCCCTTCGCATTTACGGTCTAATCAAGTGACAACTTATCATCGGGTGAAATCGATGTCGTGTTAGACCATTACCGATAAAAAAACGTCGTCAGAATTATTGGCCGGTAATTTCGATCTCTGCTTATATAAGGTCAAAATCACACATGAAATACGCATAAATACAATCCCGTCACTACAGAAATGATTTCCATCAAACGTTAATTGATTTCTGACATTTTATTTTGCCCCACGTCATTCCCGGCTATTCGGCCTCTTTCTACTTCTACTCAGGCACCCTGTCAATTGATCACCCGACTAGCCTTTCAACGTATGCGAATGAAATCTATTGAATTCACTCTCGAAAGATTGTGACCGATCTTTCATTGTCAACTAAAAATTCATTTAGTTCCACATTATTTACAGTTTTAGAATACTCTGAGACTCTTAGAATAACCTTTTCAATGTCTCTCAACAAAACAATGGTTAAAGAGAAAATATTAAGGTATAAAATCAAATTTTGTATTATCCCTCCCTTGCAGTTATTTCGTACATTATTATGCGACCAATTTTGAGGCATACTTTTTCCAAGAATCATCAGAATCAATAAAAGGAATTAAAAAATAATACGGAGAAAAATTGAGGAGCACATTTCTTGACGGTTAGTAAATATTTAATAGCATCGGAAACTAATTAATGTCTATAAGAGAACTCTTAAATTGAATTGAACGGGTTGACGAAATTGCATTATGGTACAAAGTATATCCACTTTACTGTTTAGATGCAAATTGCTTAGACGTGAATATATTGCATTAAATTTTACTGCAATCTATCAAACTGATGGTGCGGCAACAATTTTCATACATTTTGTTAAGTCGGGCAAATATCTAATATTAAAACTTAACCATGGATGTAACCGCATGGTTTGCGCAAAGAAATAATAACTAAGCGTTGTTGTTCGATGCCTTTAAAATCCAATATAATACAAAATACGAGTTGAATTAAAATTAAAATTTAGCCAATCGTGACCAAATTTCTCTGGATGCTTGTTAATCGACTATGGGTTTTCACAGCATATTAACCCGAAATGAGCAATGCAGTAGTATTGTAGTATCCTTTTTAACAACTAAAAGCTAAATCTGACTTCAGTATTACAGTGTTAAGTAATAATGAAGCCGTAGATGTTGAAGTGCAAAAATACTCTAGTACTCATTTATGTACGACTACCAAAATAGCAATGCTTATGTCGGTGAATAGATCATATAAATGTTCCAGCAAGCCTACTCCAAAAAACCCTACCAGCGTCCAAACTGCCGTTTGTGTTATCCTGGGTTGAACCTCAGTGGCAAAAACCAAGCGGTTTGCCGATAGACTTTAGAGTCTGTTTTTCGCGTACGTTACAAAAACAAAACCGTAAAAAATATTTGATATCTAATACGTGTAATGTCATTATATTAAACATCTATTGGATACATTATTCTTTTTAACTTCGAAATTTTGAAAAAAAATCTATTTTGTTACATTTCAACATTAATCTGAGCGACGACCAATTTGAAAGAAATTAATAAAAAAAACAATTTTTCATCACTTAAAAGTTTCACTAGCGCCCGAGGATAATAGATTCAAAACAATTCATTAATCATTGCGAACGGCACCGACCTCTCTTTGGTAATGTTTGAACATAAGCAATTTTTGTCGCAGCTCTTCGTTCGCTAAGTACCCTAAATAATTTTAGTTACAGTGATCACTCTATTTTCTAATAATTTATTACAGTCGTTTAGCTAAGCTTAAAATATCTATGAGCATCACTCTATTTAAAGTATTAATGTAACTGGTGACAGATCTCTCTCGATAAAGACCATAGCACCGTATACTGTAGACAGTTTAATTTCACGTGTTAAGTGATAATATAAAAGATTGAGCGTACTCACAAAGAATACTCTAGCTCTCAAACGTATGACTGCCGGAACACAGCTATGTTGTTATTGCGGAACACACGCTGAGAAGCCTAGCCAAGGGCCAACCCTATTGCCATCTAAATTTCATTACATGGGGTCCCGGAATCGAAGCAGGGACCTACGTATTACGAGAAAAACAGTTAACAACTGCATATCAGGGGCAGTGTAACATTTTTCACCGCTATATAGGGGAGAGTCTAGGCGATAATCGATCAACATCGCTTATCTGGCATTCTAATTTTTATATACTCAAAACAAAACCAAACGAGAATTGCCCGAGGCTGTTGCCACGAGATTAAAGATTGCCAATTTACAAAATGTTGCGATATATTTAACGTGCTTATATTTTTTTATGTATAATATGCGTCCTGAAATATGTTGGCCAAGGCTCGCCCTTGACGGTGGTCCGCCCTGCGTCGCTTTCGCCGTGCGACGAGATCTGTTTCTGTAATTATTTCTGTATTAGACATCAGGTAAGTAAGTCACGTCACGTGAGTCGGAGTAGAGTAGACCTTTATAAAATAAATTTAGTATTGTATTATTAAGAGGTTATCGACTTTAAAAAAATGTCAAAATTTGACAATACCTACTTAAGAGCCAATTGCGTATTCCCACAATATCTATCAACCGATTCGATTAAAAAACATTTTTTATTCAATACCCGTCCCTTGAACTGAAATATAGAATCAATAAAAGTTTACAACTATTAGAACCATCTTAATTATTAAATGAGGTAATCAACTGTTTTTTACCAAATAACGATTCATTCAGTAGTCCTCGGACAGTCGGACTGATGCATGTTCGTCATAGTCTATATATCCAATGCAGAAGAAACTATTAAAATATTCATATATAATATACAAACACGATGTTCCTCCTATCTTATTGTACATATAGATAAATAAAAATAAAATATTAGGGTATGAAATAATACGAAAATGTGTATTACACCTAAGAAGATGAATTTTCATTTAAAGAAATGATAGTTCATGAATCACAAGAAGAAAACGAATGAAAATCATTACAGACTCATTGAAACTATGAAGTCACAAACATTCACGCGTTAAACTTGACACACCATTTTTAATATGAACCATTCGGTTTGTGTTCTAAGGACGTCGCCACTCTCAAGAAGTCGGCGCAAGCCGTTTGTTCACATCAGCGTACTGGGTGGACAACTTTCTATCACAAATAATAAAATTTCACTGACTCGCTACACACCCACAAAACATCTTCAGTAAATAACAATACAACTTTTATCATGTGCAAACCAAAAAAATATGCGTCATTAATCAATACCATCTTCACACACAATTACTCTGTAAATTCAGTAGGCGCCTGCCGTATTTCTGGAGCGATAGGACTTGGAGACCTTCAAAATAAAAACCAACTCCCAGCTTAAATTTCGGCAACGCAGCTGACCGTTGCTGCTGTCTATAGCCGACGGTAAACACTTCATCGCGTTAACCGTTTACTCGTTTGCCTTTATTGTCTTTAAAAAACATAGATTTCAAGACCTCCTATCACAGATAACATACATAAATTATTTGAAATTTTTGTTCTTTTTACCAGGTGCTGTCTATACTTCCTAAATGCACCATATTCTTTTAATTTAGAGTTTTCTTATCTTATATTTGTAAAAAATTCACAATAAAAATAAAATAAAGAATTTTCCCCTTCATCATCTAAATTAATAAACTACTATTGAGTTTTGTTTTTCAGTCCATGTTTATACCTTTTAAATTATTATTAATTTACATTTAAGAATCTAAGAATTTATTAATATGAAGTACCCGTACTTATTAGCACATAAACGTTATTTTATTCTTGTAGGGATAACGATTATCATTACTTTTATTAAAAATAACCCTTGTCGTTAACCTATTTATACTATAGAAGTAACATTTAAGATGTCTTTTATTTCTTTAGAGAATGGCTTAAGTTAAGTTATTTATTGCTTCAATAAATTTAAATATTCTTTATTAACTCTACAGACATACAGAAAATTAAAAAAAACGTGTGATTCAATAGCATCAGTTAAATGTAAAACATCATATTTTTTCTGTTGTGATGCGAACCAATTAACTGAGGAAACGTCACTCGTAATCTCACAATCAAAGACAATTAAGTCTAATTGCGAAGAAAATTATCATAGTGGTAGACTTTTCTGAATTACACGCGTACCATATTTCCCTCATCTCGGATATCCTTTAATGATACACGTTATGAGGCTTTGATCCCTTTCCGCGAGATAATACAAAGAACAGTTTATAGAGGTCATGGGTACAACATAAAACTATACTGACCTAGCGTTAGTTATGACGGCTAACGTTATTGTCCTTATTTTCAAGGTATCGACTGTAATACAAACACGAAAGTTTATTAATTAAAATTTGTCTATGCAATAGCACTTTTATATATAAAGTAATTTATAGACAACATTCCCTGATTCGCCAACACTTCACCGCTTCATACGTACTATGGGTGAGAAAAAGAAACAACGCAACAAGCTCTCCAGCAGCACGCTGTCTCTTAATATTCACAATGAAATAATACATGACAATTAGGTACCATGCAGAATGAACCAGTGTCTGAGATCATGCATCAATTCAGTGTTGTCCAAATAGTGCAAATTAAAAATACATAGACATTCGCGTTATGTGACGTCCCCTAGTCGACTCAGCTGTCAAATGTAGCGAACATACTGACCGTATTGGCATTCGCACGTCGACAATAATAATAAATGTAAGTTAATAATACGGGAGCTAGCGGAGAATGAAAATTTGAATGATGGCGCAACCTATTTCTCCAGTGTCTAATGGACTTATCGCGCTGCGCTGAGCACAATCCCCACTTGATTTATTGCTTAGCGATATATTAGAATGAACTACGAAGTTACTTCATATCACCTAAGTGAGGTAAGTCATTTGCCAATTCAGACAAATTAATGTTTTATATTCTATTATTTATCTGCACTGCCTGATGAAAAATCTTGTTAAAGGTATATAAGCACTGATACCAATGAAAGTTGAGTTGCGTATTTGAAGCAGCGATCATAGATTGCGAATCCATACCAAACTAACTACTCTCTTTAATCCTTATATATCAAAATCGACTTTCTGTTGTCAAACAATACTTTTATTGTGTTTCAGGTTAAAAAGCGCTGTAACTATTAAAATTATATAAATGGACTATTGATAAATATTAGCAGTCTTCTTGAAAACATTAACAATGTTATTAAAAGGCTTGTTATCATATATTTTTTAAAATTCGCCACTAAATACTACTATTAAATTATATGCCTTTCAATCGATTCACATAAATAATCAAAAAAATATTATAATAATATTAAATTAGAGTACTATTCACCAAGCGGAAAATCCCATTCACCGCTCAACTTCACGCCACGAGAAACCTTTATGAAATTAAAAGCAAATATTTTTGTTTATTAATAACTTTGAGCCCGATTGTAATCCTCAAAACCATTAAGGTTTCGAAATGAACTCCCGTTCACATTTTAATTGAAACCGTGACGTTAGGAATCGGTCCTTCGCTAACGACTTGCCATTTGCATTTTCGATCAACAGAAGTAACTACCTTGCGCATATCCCGCGCTATCAATGGTGACGTTTATTACAGGCAACCTATGTATGCATCACTACTTTTCTAACTTGGACACATTTTATTTTATCGACAACGGACTCACACTTGAATTCTATATAACATGATGTTAAGTGACAACAAGGCCGATGGTTAAGCGTAGTCGTGAGGAATAAAAGTACGTATATAAAAAAAAACCAGCTAATCGTAATCCGCAACGTATACAGAAACAAATCGTTATTATAACGTGTGAGGACAGTGCAGAACAAAAAGACGTTGCCATGCCAACAGAATCCCCGTCCTAGAATACAGCTAATTAGATAGATAGTACAATAAAAGAAAAGACGTACATGTTAAATCTTACCTTTACAACTGAACTTAAGAACCGTTTTATTCTTATACAAGTATCAGTAAAGAGGGATCTACGAAAGATTACCTCATGTAATACACAAAAAAAAATACTTTATTTAATCTGGATATTATTTTTTTTTATTTAAACGTTTGGTATTATAGTTTTAAATATAAATAACCAGTTTCCGCTAAGAGATACGAGTATGTACCTACTACCAGTGCAGATAATACTGGTGTTTTCACAGCAACACCTATCCATTCAACATCTGCCACTTCCAATTATTATTGTAACATACGTTAGAGCCCTAGTAGGGTAAGATTTTATGCTATAATAGGTTTAAGCGGTCAAGGCTTATATTTAGCAATCATCGAATACGTTACAGTGGTTTTCAAGAGGAATTTTTGTCAACTAATGTCACCTCTTTTAATTTTTCGTTATAAAAACCTTTTAAAAAAAACTGACAATGAACTTCTAAATTTGTGAATTTTTAATAAGTCTGCTGACTACTATACATAAATTTTAAGTAAAAAGCACATGAAAGGTTAATCCATTCTCTGAATTAAAACTTTATTTTATATAAATTTACAAGGAAATGTCACCAACGGCCCTTTGCTTGACTTAGGGATAAAATTATAAGCTGATTAACAGCTTTCAAATAAGTTAACGTTGATACATAATTTAAAAACTACATTGACAAATGTCTGGCTAGAAATGCTTACTTAAAAAAATCGTCATAATATACGCGATAATATTTTTAAAAATAAAGTAAAACATTTAAGTTAATAATTATTATTGCTGCTGCTGCACCCTATTATAACAATAAATATCATTTAAATAATAAGGTTTAATTTAAAAGAGGATAATTTCGCAAAATTTTAATAATAGAGTGTCAAAATCGCCTTATTATGGTTACGAAAACATCTTATTAATTTAGAAGCAATAAAAATATTCTGGCTTAAATAAATTTCCACTTCTTTTTCAACATTGCCTCAATGGTTAAAAGCTCATAGACAAATCCAATAATCTGCCAAATATTTGATAAAGTACCACAAAACCCATTACTTAAAGTGTTAACAAATTGAAGGTATGTACTTAAATACACTTCTAATGTTCTTGAGTAAAATTGTAGATTACGTGACGTTTTAGATAGCTATATTTTATTTAAAATATTGTCTACATTTATTATTGCTTTGCAATAAAATATAGTCAAACCCGCTTTACTTGAGAGCGCATATATCGCGACCAGGAAATTGAATAATGAAAAAACAAAGTATTTAAATATATTAACCTCCTTATTTTGTACTGTCTCCTGATATTTACGTATGCTAACTGTTAACTACTTATTATATCTTATATATAAATAAATATAGATAAACTAACTTCGCACGTTAAAATTCGTGATTGGAATATTATAAAAAGTAAGACGGAAAAGAAGAAACATCGTATAAATAAGGAGTGCGTTTAAAGATATGATAGCAAATATATTGAGAGAATTTCTCAATATATTTGAAGATAACTGAACACTCCAAATCCATCGATAATACATCTCGAGATAATGGAGAGAGAGCATAATGAAATTACAAATTCGATGACCGTAATAATCTCTGTTAACAGCGGATTACGAAATATTAATTAGAAGACACTCATGTTAGCATGATTCGAACTGGGATGCCGGATATCTCATTTATCACACGACTGATTCCATAAGAGCCATTACAAGGTATGTATGAACATTCTTTATGAGTATTATAATGCACTTAGGGAATTATCTTTAATACGTTGAACGCCACGGGGGTCACCGGTGATCGATACCTGAGGATACCTAACAATCAAAAATGTTAGTAAAATTCATTGTGTATCAATTGTTCATTATTAACATTGTAATGATGAAAGGTTAAGCGCTAGTATAGTTAGTTTAAATACAAAGTATATTACATGAAATATCACTTATCTAATAACAAGATAATCACCCCGTCAAATGCGCTTAGTTCAACATGTTATTGCATACTTCATACAAATATTATTTTAAACATGGAACTATATCGCCTATAGTGCTAGCATGGGTTGGCGTTTGTGATTCTGAGAGCACCTGTAGACACTTGGCGCAGTTTCAGTCTGTGATGGAAAGGGTCGCCGTGAAAATTACATATATTGATATTTATTCCCGTAAGTCATTCGAGTTAAAAGTAATTTACAGCTAAATTTGTTCTTTGCGCACATCTATACCACGTTTTGTTCGATATAATAAAAAAGAAACTATTACATTAGGTATTGAACTCACATATGTTTTAATACTTCTTATGTCCGTTTCCTTAAATTAATCCTGAAGAACGTTATTAACTTTTAAGTTTTCGATATGATGCTTCTAGTTATATATAATAAATACTACAACACTCATAAAGTGTATTCGAAATTATCGACCTTTGACTCACATGTAGTGCCCTAAAGCAATTGAGTTCTAGCTTCAACTAACTTGTACTTCGATTTCCTTCTCTCAATAGGTTTCAATAACAATACGTTGTATTTAATTCTTGTTTTTACATATGTATGCCCTCCAAAGTTTACACAGACTTCAATAATTTATTACATCAAGTAAGGACACCCACATAGATAAGGTTAAATCTCAAATAACGTAACGTTCAATCACAAAACACACAATCACAGTCCAAAATAATGCCAGGTCAATTCAGTTTGACGATCACCAGTCCAAAAAACGAAGCCAACTTCGTTAGTACGAGAATTACATCGATTAAATACCATTTTTTGTTCAGAAAAAATTGGCATTTGTTTGTGGCTAGTTGTCCTAAAGTATTATACTATTTTAGGATCTTGGATAGGTGTAGGAACTTTTTAAAAAACTTGCCATAGTAGTGTCAGTACTTTTTTTACACCACGATGAGTGAAAGTGAACCTAAAGTTGAAATCTTACAAAATTTTAAGGAAAACTCAAATTTTTATGATTGTTATAGATAAGAGTACTACTTAGATATTGGTGTTACAAACAAAAGATCAGAAATATTTAAAAATTGTGATCACAATAGTAAAAAATACCATCATGGGTTGTTGATTTTTAAAAACTTTCAAATATATTTTTGTAATTTCCAAAAAAATCGAGATAGTCTTTTTTCTGGAGTACTCATGAGTAGGTCCACCCTGTGGTGCATATTTGTCGTTGAATATTAGGACACATATTTTAATAAAGTTATTACGAAAACAAAAGTACTTTAATTTTTCTAATCACTTGCAGATTATCAATACCAATTCAATCAGCTTTAAATTATGTTAAAATTTTAAATAAATAATTTCAGCAAAAGTTAGTTAATATGTTCAGGTGAGTTCGTAAATTTATACGAAATTTATGTAAAGTCGTTTAGGCAGCATTAAAGAGTATTATTATATTTGCATTCTGCGAGAATAATTTTAAGCATTTTTCAACTTTATAAAGTTAATTTTTCTTTAGAATATAAACACAAAGGAATACGTCAATTTATCATAGTCATACAATGCAACAATCCCTTAAAGCTCAGACTTGCATGAAAGTACTTAATAGTGTTTTAAAAGTAATTAATCTTCTATAGTATTGTGCGGCCATTTGTTTTTGTCCCTTATTGCGAATAAAATACACTAAGAAAAATATTTTACAATGTAATTATAATTAATCAATACATAATTCAAGTAAATATTTTGGTACTACACAATGTTCAAAATAAGCGATAACTGTCCCCTGTAAACACTAGACGATAAAAGACTTAAAAAAAATTAGACGATAAAAGAAGTAGTAAAATTGAAATTTTGAGGGTGCATGACACTTGATTCCAACTGGACAACCTAATAGTTAGTTCTAATAATAAGTGTCTCTGATCCGAGTGATACTCACTTCTGTCATCAGTACTAATATTCCATTAAGAAAGGCGCTGTAGCTATTGAAAAGGTGATAGAAATGGATGACGCAATAGTGCTTTCCGAAGCGAACCGGCGAACTAAGATTACAGAATAAATATGTAAAAATAAAATTTTCTGTATTTTTTGCTTATGAAAAACAGAAACTAAAACTGTCTTTAATGATAAAAGTTTATATGTGATCTAACAACTAGTAGTGCACGACTATTATATATATTTATATATATATTTTTTTTTATATATT
>DWQX01005752.1:0-12458 GCA_018245475.1 Pharmacophagus antenor
GACCCCTGGTGTAAGAGGCAGAGTTACTACCTTTACACCGACGGGCCAGTCGGTTACTGTTTATAATTCAGTCACCATGTATAGTCGATAATACTTAACGATTAAAAAGTATTTGTATCTCGTCAGTTTGTTATAAATATTACATCAGCTACGTTCTGGTGCAAGCGATCACCGACATGCGATAGCACGCCGAAATTCCACTGGTTTCGAAGTTTCCTTTGAGCTCGAACCAATTCTGTATCGTGTTCCCAGCTGGAAAGCCGCTTACGGGAAAATCTCCATTAACATCGGTCCCGCCTTTAATTACCGAACCTTGCAATCTGTCTACACCTAACCATAGTTCGTTTGATGTATTCCATTCTTAATTTAACGACTATTTACTTTTACATAAACTTACCATTCACACACATGCTTATAGTTTACTAATATTGCTTTTTTATTCACACATCCTACACGAAGCGAACATCGTAGAGCGAGAGTAGAAGTGTCGTAGACGCTAGGTAAACACAGTGTACAAAACTTTTGACTACTAAGAATACCTTCGACGAAATAAAAATCGGTTCAGCCGTTTGAAAGTTAAAATATTATTGACAGCCACATAGATATACGGATGCCTCTGTATCAGAGGCAGATGAGTGATGAATGGTGACGGGGTTTTTCCAACCGCCTGACTAGCTACCTCCCTCAATGTCAATCTGCCGTAATAGCATTGTTATGTCCAGAACTCAGTCAATCATATTATGGCTTTTCATACGTGAGAGCCAGAAGATTTTCTGGGCGAAAACACTTCACCATCTACGACCCCGCTGTAACTTAACATCGGGTGAAATCGAGATCACCTGGTAATTCGTAACTGATAAAAAAAAAGATTCACACACAGATATCAAAAGATTCCAAATAAAAAGTTCACACGTTAAACTAACATTTCTCTTTTTAGTTGGGTATTAAAGTTACATCGTCACCATTATTGTACAAAACTTTTTTTTATCGGTTGTGGGCTAACACCTGGCCTCGATTTCACCTGATGTTTAGTGACTATGACGGCATAGTTGGTAAACAGTGTTCGCCCAGAATACATCTCTCTCACATATATGACTGCCGGAACACAGCAATACTGTTATATCGGCAGATTGACATTGAGAGTGGTAGCTAGCCAGGCGGGTTGGAGAAACCCTACCACGATCCAGACTCCACTACTACGGCCCGGGAATCGAACCCGAGACATTCGCGTTACAAGGCAAGCGGCAAAACTATACCATAAAACGTAGTCAAAAAGTACATTAATATGTATCTACTTAAGGCTTTTTCGAACTGCAATATGACAACACTTCAATTGACACACTCAATAACAATAATAATGCTGTAGATGACGACGCATGCTCCCTCAGGACACTCGGGACCCGGCAACGCTGTTATGGTGGCAGAAGTCATTGAAGGTGATAGATAGCCAGGACAGGTCGTAAAATCCCTACGTACTGCCTAAAATAAGATAACGAGAATCATCATCCTCTTTATGACCGTACCAACAGACGCGTGGCGCATTGTTACCGGTAATTAGATCTATAACGAACGCACATTGTTGCGTTCAAATATTTTGTATTTTACAGCGACGTAACGAAGGGCAAATTAGTTTTCTTTGTTCGCGTACGATGCTCTTCTACAATGAGAATGGCGATAGAGCAATAACTGTACAGAGACTCCGAGATACATCGCGTTGCGTGATATGTCTTCGAAATATGATAATAGATGTGAAAAATTTTAATAATTCTCATTTCCAGCTTTACATACCCAAAGGGTGACAATTGGAAAACTATTACTAAAACTTCCCCGTACGTCTGTCTGTCAGTCAGTAAAAGAATTCTATCTGTTACATGATAGGTAGAAATTTTCACCTATTGCCATTACAGGAACGATTAATAAAAATAAAATATTTATATGAAACGTGATTTTATAAGCGTCTAAGGAAGGAACGCTTCGTTGTGCGAGTCCGTCATTTGGCCATTTATTTATCACATTATTTTAAGTGTAACAATGGGATTGAAGATAATAAAGTTCATTTGCTTACAACACTCTACCACATAAATGATTGTCAGAACACAGGAATGCTGTTATGGCGACAGATTTAGAATATGAGCGTGAAAAAAACCAACCACAAAAAAAATAATATTTAAATTGTAGAGATTAAATGAAGGTCGAACGGATCAGTAATTATTTGTCTGGAAAATGTTTTTTTTTTACTTTCGATTTTTCTCCTATGAAGTATTACTCTACGTGACGTTTAAATTAAAAAGCTTATACGACGTCTGTTCACAATATGCAGCACTTGTGAAGCTTTAATAGCTTCCTTCGTGGAAAGCTCTTCTAAACGAGAGGAAATATTACTTTTGATTTTCATTTACATATATCGTAATAAAATTCAGCTACAAGTTAATATGAAATGAGTTGGTTTTAATACACATAGTAATAGGTGTCACTTTGAAGAAAAAAAATGGAGTCATATGCTATCGTGTGTGCTAGTGAGGACATATTTTAAAAGTGACTTTCTTATTTAATTATAGCTTTGTGCTTAACCACAATGTAACTTAATGAGTTTACTCCTTCCGTGGCACGTCGCTTACCGCTTACTTTGTAACATAGTGGTCCCAGATTTGATTCCGAGGTCGCAGAGACTTTGGATTAGGATGGAAGAGATGAGTCTGGTTTATTTGTTTTTGAACCCGCCTAGCTAGCTGCCACTCTTAATTAAAATCCGCCGCCTTAACAGAATTACTGTGTTCTGACAGTCATATGTATCAGAGCCAAAGTGGTTAGCGAAGACTTTAAATCATCTAAGACCTCATTGTCACTCACAGGTGCAATCGAGGTCAAGTGTTAGTGAAAATAAATAAACAAACATTACATATTTGTGTATACAGTATTACATTGTAGCCGACGCGTTAAGCGTTATGTTAAATTATATCAATTTATTTCTATGAAGATATTATAATCTTCATTATTTTTCTATTTATTTATGTATATATATATATATAAGTTTTCACATCTATATTTTACTTAACAAAATGCCTTACTCCTACCACACAACTTTTCTGCCGCACCCAGGGTTGACTGGCAGAGAGTGCCCAAAGGCATTAAGTCCGCCCTTGTTACATTAAATTGTATGAAACATAAAGCTTTTAAATAAATAAATAAATGAATATTTACCTTTATCAAAAATCGCTTCGTTAGTTATTTACAAACAAGAATTGTCCGGAAATAAATTTCGTAGATGTACCTACAGTTATAATTAATTATGTATCTCCATTAGCGAACTCTGAACTTCTCACTGTAATCTCTTGAAAATCTTAAAAGCGCTAGCTAGTTTCTAATACAGCCACTCTCTCGTACATACACCAGTACGTTGTTACTTTCAGACGTATCGAGTTATTTCAAAAGAGCTAATCGTGTAAAGTGCTAAACAGACGTACTATAAAACTTAAGGTAACTTCGTGTCGTTTTTAGAGAATTTCTTTTTATTAACTATGTAATAACACTTGATTTAATTTCACGCGATTTTTAGTGAGTATAAAGCCGTACATTGTGAAGCGTGACCACAGTATACCATGGCTCCCACATTTACGACTGCCGGAACACAGCAACGCTGTTATGGAGAGTAATGAATGAAGAGGATATTGGCTAGTGAGGTGGGTTCGTAAAAACTCAATCACCGTTCAAATTGACCCACTTAAGTAGGTCCGGAATCGAACATGATAACAGGCCCGCCTAGCTCGCCGGCGAGCGGAGCGGCACCA
Organism: Pharmacophagus antenor; assembly: GCA_018245475.1. NCBI lineage: Eukaryota > Metazoa > Arthropoda > Insecta > Lepidoptera > Papilionidae > Pharmacophagus > Pharmacophagus antenor. The sequence continues at coordinate 3,789 of DWQX01005752.1, forward strand.
AAGCTCGCACACCGCGCACACAAGATGCACCAGAACACCCGGGCGCTTCCCGCTACCGCGGATTGCGTCGCAGGCGAACGACGGTCGCGGTTAGGACCCGCGCCCCGACTTCGACAATCACGTAGCTCGCTATAGACATGTTAAACCGGCTTCATTGGCCAGTGCAGTTAGTGGGCGAGCTCACGGATCGCCGGATCCGTGGGCCAGTTCATGTGAAGCTGTAATAGTCGTCAAAGAGACTAACAGCGCAAACTTCTCCGAACCCGGCAGCAGCAGAACATGATAACTCCGCATTAGTGAGTCCAGGTAAGTACAAAGTTACTGCGCTACGTATGCAATCATCTAGTAGACGAATGTCGAGAAATAGCGGACAAATAATTTTACTATTACCGACGCCAAATGGCACGCCCAGCCCTACACAGTTCACGGCTGAAAGTCTTAATCAATTTCTTTTAATTTTATAACGATAACGTGTTTTTGCAATATCATCACTACTAGAAAGTGAAGCAGTGATTGATTTGTTTATATTTATGGAGAAATTAGTAGGAAATATGTAAATAAATGAACATTGCTTTATAAGTTATTTGTTGATTTTATAATAGAGTAAGATCTGATGAGACTGGCATATGTGACTAAGTCCTTAATAATTATGATAAAAAAGGTTTTTAAACAATAATGTTAAAAAAGAATGCCTTAAATTCCTAGTCTGTAGAATAGAATAGAATACAATACTCTTTATTGCATAACAAGAACAAAATAAAATACACATGAAACAAAAAAAAAGAGAACAACTGTTACAAATGGAGCGAAGTGAAGGAATACGTTAGCGGTGCGAAAGGCGGTCTGACGCGGATTAAAATATTTCGTTATAATGTTTACCAGGTATGAGAGAGGAATATATGTGTCTAATCGAATCTTAATCCACTCCCTAGTCGGTTAAAAAAAACAAACAAGCAGACAGGTAAAGACGGGTTCCGACAGTGCGATATATATATATATATATGTTGGGATCGTTAATGGTAGTATTTTCCGGTAAGAGGGTATTTGTGACATAAAACCCTCTGAGGAGGGTCCAACGTCTGCTTAAGTTTAATTCAGGTGAAAGCCTCCTGTAAATTGTCCCCCGCTGTTAACGCTCGTCTAAGTTATGGCATCATGTCCATGTCTGTGATGCTGTCCACAATTGTATACATCAAGTTGTATATAACACGTAAATCTAAACTTCCCGCCACTCTATTGTTTGCTTAAATTATAAATAAACAATAGTAAAATATATTCTACGCATCGATTGTGATGAAATAAAATTATATTGTTTTTGCTATTTTCCGCATTTTTAGTCGCAATAATTGCCACTAAATTATAATCTCAAAGCGTCTCGCCATTACACGTGGCATTTTCAGATGTTACGTGTTCAGCAGCAAGGGTTCTTACTAGATGTTGGAGCAACTAACATCGCAACGAAAAGGACGCTGGTCCGACTACGCTACCGCCCATTAAAATGATGGAGCTTGGTGATTAACACTAGATCTACCTGACCCGTCATTTTGACGGACCAAACCTAGATAAAAAGTTTTTTACACTAATATACGTTTGACTTTTTTTATTTCTTTACCACCACTTCTGCCAACATTGTTCTATACGTTTTATTCCAATACAGGAAAAATAAGAATACGATAATGCCCAAAATTACCACAGACTCGAAAAGAAAACCATAACAATGCGTCGTTAAATCTAGTGTTATTGGTACGATTGGGAATTGTTTTCAAAACCGTCTGCTACCACCAGTTACAGTGTATAGTATTAATAAATACCTATACGACTTTCAGATTGTCATTTTGACACCATTACAGCATTCTCCTATCTATAAATGTCAGATTAAGCGACTGGCTTTTATTTGTTTTCCTTTAAATAAATTATTAATTATTATTTAGGTTTCTTTTAAATCACAGATCCGATGTTAGTAAATTTATATATTATTATAAATTTATACATTATTGTAAATTTATATATTATTTTACGTTAACAAATTCCACTCTGCATGTTTCGTTCAAACTTATCGTTTGTTTAACGAAGTGAAATAATACGTACTTGAAATTGCCAAAGTAAAAAGAATGAAGTTAAATGAATAATTCATAAAGTACGGTATTCATGTAGAAAATTGAAAAACAAAAAATTTAAATTGCTTAATATATATTCAGTGTTACAGTAAATAACTGAAGGTTACATAAACATTTAGCTGCTAATAAAAATTAACTTCATTTAAACACTTTTATTAACTCTGAGGCAAAGTGGTTTACCGCTTACCTTATAACATGGAGGCTCCGGGTTCGATTCCGAAGCCACTTGGGTTGTGAAGTCTGAATGGCGAGTTTCCTCGAATCCGCCTAGCCAACTAAATGTGAACCTACCACCATAATAATTATGCTATGTCCAGGCAGATCAATTGTTAGCCGATTGTACATGAAAAAAAAAGAAAACTCAATAATAAAAAAGATATTTAATTACTCACACGAAAGAGACAACAATAAACCAATTATCATTATAAAGAGAATTTTAATGGCTTATTTTAACATTAAAATCAGCTTTCTGCTCAATCGAAAATACTACAGGGTACTTACATCAATTGTAAAAATGTTTTATGTGCGCATCTCATTTTTTTCAGGCGTAATTGTTTTTTCACTTCATGCACTCATAACCATATGATAGTCTAAATAACAACAAGACACGACTGTGTTAAACCCGTTTAGGTTACAGCCTTCTTAAATAACCTAGGTAATATGCACGATATTCTAATTTACTATTACAAATGTCAACTAATTATTTACGATCCAATCTCCGGCCATCCCGTCATATCGCAATGCGGGAGCTATTTGCTGGACGGCAGATAAAGGCCCCAATACATTGCTACTTTATATGTGATCTCTGTCACAGCATTTAATACTAGATCTAACACATTTCAACGATATTCTTTTCGTGTATGTTATAATTTTGTACATTATCGTATTATTATTATTATTATTTTTATTGTTTTTCAATAAAATGTATAGTGCTCTATACATTTTATATTATAAGAGGCGATATAAAAAAAAAAAAGTCAAACGGATATTATTGTACGAAACTTTTTATTTACAGTTGTTCCGTCAAAATGACGGTTTCAGTAAGTCTAGTGTTAATTACGTATCAAAGTATGTTTACGTTCATACCTGAGTTAGTCTTTAAGTATGCTATGTACTAAATATTGTTGTATATAATAGTTTTTTTTGTACATATAATTTTGCCTTCGTAATAAATAAATAAAATAATATACCGTTTTTATTATATTCTGGTATCGTTAACGCTGTATTTTCGATGTCACTTTTTTGTCAGTTTGAAGTTAATACTTGATCTCAATTTCATCTGATATCAAGTGACAATGAGGCCGTAGGTGGTAACACGTGTGCACGCAGCGGCACGTAATCGTTGACGGTGGTAGCTGAGCAGGCGGGTTCTAAAAGCTCTACCACCATCCAAACTCAACCACTCGTGTGTGCCAAGAATCGTACACGGACACTTTCCGTTACAAGGCAATCGGTTTAACCACTGCGCCACGGAGGTAATCAAAAATTGCGTTTCGTCCGTATACAGGTGTATGCTATTTTATATTTCATTTTACGATACCCTATCATTGTATTCACAATGTATTTTCACTGTGCTTCAAAAGCTCGCGCTCAGAATGTGGTTCGGAAGATCTTCCATCATTATTTTAGAAATACTAGTAATTCCCAGTTTTAATTATGATTTATTAATATTATTCACAATATTTACCACATGGTAAGTATAACCACTTCGTCGACGCCAGCAAGACTGACCGTTCTCGCCGCGCCTCGCGCTTACTTCCACTCGGAATCAAATCAGTGTCCACTAAATTTAAGTACTTATTTATACAAAGTAAAGAATAAGTATGTAATTAATTAATTATCTATTCAATTATATAAAATAAATCAAAATACAATTATATAAAGAATAAGAACTATGTGATTACTGTAACAATGGTGTGTATAGGATTTGACTTTGTGACGTGCACCATAACGATGGAATGACAGCGGCTGGAAGGAATGGTATAAATGTCTGGAAGAGACCGTTTTCAGCGGTAAGACCGCCTTTCGCACCGCTAACGTATTCTTTCACTTCGCTCTATTTTTAACGGCTACTCTCTTTTATTTCATTTCACGTGTATTTTATTTTGTTTTTGTTATGCAACAAATACTATTCTATTATATTCTATAAAGAATTAATTATAAGAGCGCGTGTGTGAAGGCACCTTTATGTGCTTGTATAATTACACCTAAATACGTATCGATTTTCGTTAATGAATGCCGCCTGCCGCCCGCTGCTTCCGAGCGCTCTGCAATTCATATTTAATTGAACGTTTATCAAAGAATGCGTGCGGGAGAGGCGTCTGAAGCGTATTTAATCTATAGAGAAATTAAAAATAAATTCTTTTCGACCGAAAATTCATGTGTGTATAGATCTGCTCAATGACACAAAGATTGAATTGAAATGGGTTGATTTTTTTTTTTTGAGACCAACCTCTTTTATTTGTGGGTTATCAATTAATAATGGAACTCAATTCCAACTGATGTTAAGTGATGAAAAGGTCGTAGATGGTTAAGCGTGTTCGCGCAAAATACATCCGGCTCTCATATTAATGGCTGCCGGAACACAGAAATGCTGTTATGGCGGCAGATTGACATTGAGGTTGGTACCTAGCTAGACGGATTTGGAAAACCCTAACACTATCCAGATTTCTCTTCATTTGTGACTCGGGAATCGAACCAGCGACCTCCGCGTTGCAAGGCAAGCGGACAAACCACTGCGCCACAGAGGTAGTAAATACTTTTGAATATATCCAGCTGACTCCATCAGCTCCGTGGCGCAGTGGGTTACCGCTTGTGTTGTAACACTTAAAACCAGATGCACCTCATGCTAGTATTTTCACTTGCTGTATCTATACTTATAAAATTCATAACCCTGACTAATTTACAAACTGACCGACTGACCAATATATCAACGCACAGCCTAAATCGCTAGTGCTAGAGACGTGAAATTGTGAAGACGTGTTGTCCATGCGTGTGTTTTTGAAAATTCCACCAAAAAGGCGGGAAAGGGACGTTCCAATTTCAAAAAAAAAAATACTTTTCTTATTATCTGATTCGATGGTCTCGCATATTGGTCATATTAGATTTCGCATATTGGTGATATTAGAGTGGGATTTATGTTGATATTAAAACATATCCCACGCCCAGAGAGTAGAGCGTACTTCATGGCTAAAGGTCGACAACGCGATTGCAGCTCTCACAGTGTTGCAGCTCTGTACGGGCAACGGTGATCACTTACCATCGGGTGAACCGCTCGTTCTTTCGCCTGCACGACCTATAAAAAAAAAAAAATCTGGCGAATGAGGCTAGTAAAATATGAACGTGTCATTACATAATATCACAAGCGAAAAAATTTGCGAGAATATTATGAAAGGATTTTTTCAGTTTCACTGAAACTTTAAAATCAGAATTCTCGTGGTAAAGGTTGTCGCCTTAAACTTTAACACGGTTCGTACGTAGCTTGTAAAGGCTGCGACCGCACTGAATTATAAACGAAAATTTTGTTCACCTCCTTGAATAACTTACGTTCAGAACCTTTATTAGCTTCGCTTAAGGTAGATAAGATGTTAAAGAATCCGTGAATCTTTTTTTTTTTTTTATTTAAAAATATTATTAAAACATCGCGATGTCCCCGTTACAAGACAAGCGGGAGAGCTGCGCCACGCAAAAAGAAATCAGACATTTATAGAATTTTAATTTATTCCATAAATACATTTATAACCACAAAGTGAATGGACTTAAGTGAAAGAAGTTTTATTTCTAGAGTTTCTATTATGGAAAATGTACAGAGTAACAATTGATCACAGTTTCTTTTAATTAAATTCTTTTTTATGACGTTTTCATTAAATTCATTGTCGTATAAATTGAAAATAATGTTTTACTTTCACATATATGTTAATTTAACACGGATTACCTTTTACGTATATATATATAATGATTTAACATGACATCAGCTATGAAATTTGTTATGACACCCGTTTACAGAAAAATAGAAGAAATGTTTTTAAATTTTTATAGAATATTATAAATCCTCCTTGAAGACTGACCGAGACTTAATTAAAACTAAATCATTATTACTCTGTGCTGGTAAATGACACGAGTATGGTATCTGCGGGTTCTGTTTAATGTCTACTCTGCTCCCGGTGCAGAGGTCCCGATTGTGAATTGGTGTTCCTTACAATGTCTCCCAAGCGGCTTTTAATTGAATGCCAGTTACTCTGCAAGACAACCTTAAAACTTTAAGTTTACCGTTAAAGTATAGAAACTATTACAGTTTTTTTTTATTGCTTTTTAGAGTTCCGCACCCTGTCAGCGACTATCGGAACCTTATTGCGGAAACTCTACCGTTTTGTCTGTCCGTTTACTAAAGGTAAATTATCCCATTTTCTGTAATAGGTAGAAAGTTGAATTATTCACAGATTGTCTTTACCACGACTACCAGGAGATCCTGTCCTCATTTACCAGAATCACAAGAGTGGAAGAGTCTGAATGGTGGTAGGGTTTTTAAGACCGCCTAGCTTGTACCACTCTTGATGTTAATCAGCTGCCATAACATTGTTGTGTTCTACCAGACATTCACGGGATATCCAGATTGTTATGAGTGAGACGTTAGGTAATTTATGGCTTAACGTGATTTAAAATCTTGTGCTAATTTACGACAAATGTTAGGATATTGCCCTTAAAAAATAATGTTAAAGTATATGATGTATGTGATCTTCAAAAGCAATCGGTAGTGATATTTAAAATAAAAAAGTTAGTATAATGCGTTACTATGCGCTTTTATATCAATTTGTAGTATAATGATTGATTTTAACACTGTCATTACTGAAGTTTCGAACTTAGTAACATTTCGATAAATCTATTTTTTAAAGAATGTCTGCATCACTAAATTGATCTTATGAAAATGAAAAATAAAATCATATTTATACATTGGGAAATTACAAAAAATTGATACACTCGTTTATTATTATTTAAACAAGAATGCTTTAAGGGAATATTGCATTACTTTATCCTAGCTAATAATTTTATTAAATTATAACCGTAAGAACCAACATTAGTAGCATAATATAAAAGCAGTGTTCTGGTACCAACGGTTGCTAATACTGTTATTGGTCTGTGATCTGAAATAAATTTATTCATCATCAACCGATAGACGCCTACTGCTGGACATAGGCCACCCACAAGGATCTCCACGCCGATCGGTGGAACGGAAATCAAATAAAATTAATAATTAATTGAACTGATTATTATATTTTTATTATTATTTCCAATCGGCGCTTATAGATATTCTTATATTTTTTGAGAAAAAGTATTATGAATGAACAAAGTCGCTTCGCTGAAATGGATATGGTTTTAAACGTTGCCATGTAAATGCGGTACGTGAGTTGAAAACGCAAACATCATCCAGCATCGCCCGCTCCACGCTCATCCACTACACGCTTTACAGGTGTGCGAAATTTATGAACACAGGCAACACTTATAAATAAATATTCAACTCGGCTTTCACGGGAATGAAGGCATTCCAGATGCAAACAGAAATACTAAATAATGTTGCTTTCGTAAAAGCTTTCTATGAACCTCTTGGAGGTCATTTCAATATGTTTTTTAACCGTTTTAGGGTATCACTTGAAGTCGATTTCACCTGTTGAGTGGCGAGTTCATGGATGGTGAACCGTGTACGCCCAGAATACTTATTATTCACAAATTTATAACTACCGGAAACCAGTAATAGTGTTAGGGCGGAAAATTTACATTAAGGGTGGTATCCAGCGAGGCCGCTTCGAGAAACCGAACTACTGTTCAGAATCCGCTACTTCTGTAGCCCGGGAGTTTAACCCGAGACCGTCGCGATACAAGAAACTGTCGAAAATATTTATTTCACTATATACTCATAAAAGTGTATAAAAGATGCATTCAGTATTTTTTTATCAGTTTATCCCAAGGAGGTGCATAGACAAAATGAGGTATATACAAATAACGTAAATGACGGAATATATTACACAAATATATTCCGTATAGATATATAAGTAAGTAAGTCCGTATAGTATAGATAAGTAAATAATAAATTTAGATAAATAAGTAAGACATAATATAAATACACTAATGAAATATTATAATGCTTGTGGCATTTCCAAAATTGCTTAAACTGCTACTAAATTTAACTTGTTTTTTTTTATGCATAGAGTATATACGGTAAATTTCAAAATTACTTTTATAATGTCAAATTAAATTCAATCCCATGATGAAAAAATCGGAACGGTGAAAATTTCTATTGAGTATTATAGCAAAAATTATGTCGCATAATTGTATAAAAGAACAGTTTGATCTGGCACCTACCTAATTCATTATTTCTCTTCATACTGTGCGTTATTTATCGACACTTCAATTTAATGGTAAAAAAGTATTTCATTCAAAAAATATTTTTTTGTAAAATAGGATAAAAACAATCTCTTTACTGACTCGTGAAGGATTTGAACCTCCGCCCTCCGATGGTCAAGCATTAGTTTATATCGGCGCTCTTACCTACTGAGCT
>DWQX01005753.1:0-12457 GCA_018245475.1 Pharmacophagus antenor
GCTGCCGCAGTATAACCGCAGACAGCTGCGCCAGGTACCGCTCAAATTCGGCGAGGGGCCTGTTCGGTGAAAAATAAACACCGACCTCCGTCACATCGTTCCTCGCGGCCACCACATAACCGTTTCCCTTCTCGCTGAGGGAGAAGGGAGTGGTATCTGCGGATGGCCGCGAGACTATAGCGACCGTCTCCATGAGGTCCTCAATCCAATTTTGGCGGCCGAACCCTATATGGTGTTCCACGCCACGTTCACCGCCACGTCGATGGACCACTCCGCCATGGCCTGGACCAATAGCCATCTCCTACCTATCCAAACCCAAGACAACTAGCTCCATCTGTGACTTTAGGGTACTAACAATTTGCCATATAAGTTGTCGGAACTCCATGAATTCAAGAGAGAGTCCGGCTATAAATTTATGCACCGTTTGAGGATCTCCCATGATCAACTCAGACCCATATTAAGTAATGAGTGACTAGAACAGTGTTTCCAATTTATCCATCATGGAACTTAGTTTTGTGTATATATCCATAGTGATTGTACTATAGTTCAAAACAACTATATTAAAGGATATGTAATGGATATTAATAAAGGATATTGTGCACAAAGGTCTGTAGCTCACAATACACAAATACATAACATTCTTTAAATACTTATAATATTTTTAAGAACACTTATTCTTCAGAGCACTTTTTAAAAGATGTTGACTCTAGAACTATCCACCACATCATGTCTTATATTATTCTGATATCTATTTCCTTAACTCTATTACATGTTCTTACTTATTACATTTTTGCCTCTTATAACAATTCATTCCATTTTCGTTTATTACTATTCTGTAAGCAATCTTATATGTAAGGTAATAAATTATCTATTTTTATTTTTTTATGTACTAGTTTGTACAATAATCTATTATTATTACTATTTTGATATAGGCCAATAGCCTGCTCCAGATCATACTTCGCTCTTGCATCGAAGGCACAGTTCACCAGCAGGTGAAAATCCGTCTTTTTCCGCTGTTTCATAGCATGAACACGATGGGCTCTCCCGACTCTTAAATCTTTTCAAGTATTAGAAGCCACCGTGCCCAGTTAGTATTTGCGTCAATTGTCCCCTAGGTTGAATCTTCCTTACAAGACCATACGCCTTTATGGCCTAAGGGAAGAACAGTTCTTGAAAACAACGCTGGTCACCTCGCATAAGTCCAGGAGTTTCGCCTAATAAATTATACAGTATGCGACCAGTTTTAACTTTCCATTTTTAATCTCAGCCCATCTTCCCATATGGAAGGTGAGGCCTTTTCCTCCAGTTTACTTCCGTCTACGAAAATCCTCACCGTCTGCACATCGATCTTGTCCACAAAGTTTTAGTCTATAAGGCAAGTGAACTCTAGTTTCCTATACGAGGTTGGATGTTTCGTCTCCGCGAATCCCACCACACGTTCTACCTATCTGTCACCTACAACTGTCCAGGACATTCCCTTCCCGGCCTCGTAAAGGGCCAAGGCTTCCTGTTCCCTGAGGTCTAGAGGCATAATCCTGGCCAGCAGTAAGGCAGAATGGAGAGACCATGCAGTATGATTCGCAGAGCTTCTCTGCGAAGCCTCTTTACTCTGTATTGGGTTGCTTCTGAATCATAAATTCGCTTAATGCCGGCGTCCATACAGGAGCCGCGTGTAGAATATCGGCTTCACCGTCGCTGCGCAAATAAGCCTAATGACTTCGGGCTCCAGATCCCACGTAACGTTAGCTGCCCTAGTCATTCGTATGTAGATTTCATGCACTCGCCTGTATAGGCCGGCAACATGATTCTTAAGGGTCAAACGTCGTTAATGAGAAACCGCAGAATCCTCGTTTCCTTAGACATGCCAATACCGATTCAACCGACCCCAAGCTCAGCTTTGGAGTATCGAACTTTATTGAAAACGCAATTGCACAATTTTTGTCCGGTCCAAACCTCAACTTATTTCCGACATCCCAGCGCCGAATATAGTCGAGAGCGGCACTACCTTGTTCTTCGATCTCTAAAGCCTGTACCCATCGAAAAAGAGCGTGATGTCGTTCGCAAAAGTTTGCACGTTGTAACCACGTTCAGTAAGTCCCTCCAGTAGCGGGTTAAGAAATTCCAAAGAAGGAGATCGCCAATCGATCCTTTCACGCAAACTTTTGTGGTGTTTCGCGTGCATTCTTCTCCAGCAATTATTACTCTGACACTTCTGCGGCTTAGGTTACTATCCAGCAACCTCCCTATGTTCATCGAACACCAGTGACACCACGGTGACCGGTTCCTTCTGTTTCACCTTTCCCCGTGTGTGATGCACTAGGTTGTAAAGGACATCTTCGGTGCTACTCTGAGGTATAAACCTGAATTGGCGAGAACTAATTCTCGATACTAGATGCCATTTTATTCTCGCCACTGTCATCTTTTCCATAATCTTTCCCAAGACTGGCAGAAGACCTGTCGGCCTTAAACTTCCCGCCGCAGTCTCTAGCTTCGTCATTGTAAACGCTGGATAATGAGTCTCGCCGTCTCTCAACTCGCTTACCTTTTCGGCCGCTTCTGTGACCCGGCGGTTGCCTTGATCGTCTGGTTCAACTAGATCCTTGTCGTAGAATATCTCAATCAGCAAATCTGCCGATTCATTGGGATCCTGATACATCCCATCTTTGGAACTTATGGTCATTTTTCCCTCTTAGCTGTTCTGCCAAATATCCTGTGTATTCCTTCCTCTAAACCTTCTTTGTACTACCTTTCGCAGAATTCCTTACAGCTCTTTATACGGGAGTTCCTGATATAACATCCATAACCTTGGCGCTTCGGTACGGCGCAGCGTTACGGTTCCCTCGTCTGAAGATAACCATTGCCTTCTTTTTCACCTTGCGTTCTCTATTCCACCATGGATTTTTTATGGTCTCGAAATTTTGACACAAATCGATCAAATTATTTTGGTATATAGATTTTTTCAACACCTAATTTCATCAATTTTAATCATCAATTCATTCCATCTATTTTAATTCAGACAAGTTTTTAACCACCACGTGGCGTTTATAACTCAGAAATTTCGTGTTCGATTCAAGGGCCATAGTAACAGTGGCGTCTGGATGGTGGTAGAGTTTTATTGTGCCCGCCTGGATAGCCCTGAATATCAATCTGCCGCCATAACAGCTTAGCTGTGTTCCGGCAGTCACACATGTGAAAACGAGATGTATTCTGGACGGAAGACCTTTTACAGTCTCTTTGTCACATAACATCAGATGAAATAGGGGCCTAGTATTAGCCCATTACCGATAAAAAATATAAATTTAAAAATGTAAAAGTTGATATAACTTCAAAAAAAATTGCTTAACAGTGAAAGTCAGTTTGAAAGTTAATTAATTTATTTATTTAAACCTTTAAAGCACGTATTCGTACATAAGGTGGGCTTAATGCCAAATAGCATTGTCTGCCCCAGTCTACCTTAGGGTTGAGCAGAGATGAATATAAATATGGGGTGCGTAAAAAGATTGCGTAAAAATTTAATTCATTTTTTGTTAATTTAATGTAAGAAAAAATTGTTAAAGTCCTCGGAGTCAACCAGCGACCCGCGTGTTTATGACATATTCAACTTAAAGCAGTCCACACCCCCTTATCCCCAAAATCTCGCTGAACATAAAACCTCTGAAATATATTAAATGCTTTATTATCTCTGTCAATCTACATTTTTTAAGAATGTTCGCAATAAATTGTTTTCATTTGTTTATAAATTTTACGACAATAATGGATATCAGAAACCAGTCGGATTTATTAAAATTATTATTAGGATATGTTTCATTCTAATGACCACAACAATGTCAAAAGCTAATTTGTGGAAAAATAGAGTTTAACAAAAATTAGTTTCGGTACATTACGCATCCTTCTCCAAAGTTTTTTTTTTGAAAATGAATTTGAAAGTAAATTAGTACTAGTAAGAGGTAATTGTTACAAATTTTCCAAGTCTATAATAAACAAATCACTAAAATACAATGTATGTAACCTCAATATCTGTTATCTGTTTCCATTAAATTGTCCTGAATTCTTTCCTGTGTCGTCCATAGTTACTTTCCAATAGACAACCCGAAGGACTATACGCATCAATTCAGCGATTCATTCTATATCGAACATTTTTAATTTCCGAAGGCCCCGGCGCTTCCGCGTTAAAAGTTTTTTATTGAATGGGTACGCATATTTTTGAAAACGAACAGAAGTTTACCAAAATAAACATAAAGCACTTTGTTATGAAACTGAAAAAATATATATTATTTAGTGAACATACATAAAATATGATTATTTTTCGATTGCACATAATTTTATATGTATTTATTTGTAGATAACATTTTTTTTTGAAATTGAAACATGTAAGACTACTTTTATTTAGGCATAAATGTAGGTATGAATGTATTAAAATATAACACTAAATACTTTGTGTGGTTGATAATACTTAAAAAAAATAGAATATAAATCGAACCAAACATCAATTTTTCTTTGAAATCGTATCCGCCCTGCGATACAAGCTTTGCCTAGTACGAGGACATTCATTACATGGTGTTGATGTATGTTTAACTTTAAGTTAATTTAAAAATGTAAATTTTAAAATGTAATGTTTCAATAAAGCTCAATATCAAGGTAACTCCCATAAACGTGTCCTGCGATCTAATCTTCACAGACCATTCTGCAAAAATAACTTCCTCTACAAGTATTTTTCATCTTCCTCTGTTAGACTATGGAACAAACTACCGACAAGATACGGGAAGCTGTGACTAAGCCATCTTTCAATCGTATGCTCTTGGACTATTTCTTAATAGAATAACTTCCCTTTTCAGAATAATTTTTTTTCATTCCTTTCTTTTTTCTGTATTTATATTTTTTATGTACACTTTTTTATTAATACTTACGTATGATCTTATGCATGAATATATCAATTTGTATGAATATTTAAAACTAGTTGTTTAATTTATATGTGTATTACCTTCCATTCCCTCTCATCTTTATTTACATTATTAATATTTTTCTACTATTCTTTTTTCGCACCTCATATTTATCTCTGTTCAAGCCTAGGGTAGACTGGTGGAGAGTGTTATTTGGTATTAAATCTACCTTATGTACAAATCTGTGCATCGAAACTTTAAATAAATAAAATAAAAAATTTAGCGTCATGGAGCATAAAATAGAGAAGTGTTAATTAACAAATAGTCGTTGCTATTATGTAACAAACTGATTAGGCTTCTAACTTTGATAAAACGTAGTTTTACAATAAAGATTGATGTTAAACGATGAAAAACCATTAAAATTCTTCAGAAACAATGGCTATCAAAAGACAAATAAGATTTTTCAAGGTAAACCAATCAATCAATGCTATCGAAGCACGTTTTTTATTTTACGTCGGCATTTCTGGTACTTAGTATGTTCTACTAATAGGAATCAAACAACATGTGCGATGTGTATATGTCAAATTGAATATATCATAGTTATAATAATAATGCTGACCAGTAATCAACCTACACAGGTAAATACAAGTTTATTTGTATTTTAATAACCTGAATCCTACAGACATTATATTGTAAATGCATTTTTATCTTTATAAATACAAGAAAATCACTCATTGTGAATATTATTCAACTGTTGTTACTGATTAGGCAAATTACATTTTTTATTAATAATTAAACGTATAATCAACAAATAAGACATAACTAAAAAATTTAAGTAATGAATTAGTAGATATCACTTACTTACCTATATGAAATTTTATTTAACGATTTTAAAACATCGAATAATTTTTAGTAATATAAATACTAAATAAAAGTCAGTACAGTTGTTTGCGAGGTATATGATACCGAATACGTTGTTCTTTTGATTATTATTTTTTTTTTCATTCTATTAATTTTACAGCTATTCTTTATTATTTCTCGGTCTTACACTTGACCTCAATTTCACCTGATTGTAAGTAGCATTGAAGCCGTAGATGGTGAAGCGTGTTTGACCATAGTACTTCTGGCTCCCACATAAAATTTAAATTATGTACTAATAACCATGTTATATTATTTTCAGGGTATTTACACTCAGAGTCCTACCTTAAGTGATGTACTTATGCTGAAATTGATTGGTTACTATGAAGACAAATATAATATATCTGAGCCAAAAACCAATTCTACGATAAACATAGCTAACTATGTGGAAATCCCAGATATTAAAGACAACAAGGCTATACAAGAGATACATATTAGGGTAATGACATTTTTATTTACTATTATTTCTCTCAAATCTGTCTAAATATTATTCTAAAGTATATTAAGAAGTATAGTCATATTTTTTATACAGGATAAACAATCTAATGAAGACGATGTTTTAGTAATTTGAAGAAAAATGAAGTTTTGTTTAACTGATTTACTTAAATCGGTGGTGATTCAAAAAAGCGCTGAAAATTAAAAAGAGATAAGGAAACGAAATAAATAATTCATTTTGTTATTTCTTTTTTCTTATCTTATTCTTCATCGACTGCTGCAATAATAATACACAAAAAGTAGCATACAATTTATTTGAAATTACATAGATACTCAAATTTATTGAAAAAAATTAAGACATGAAATTTTATTAACTATACTCTTACACTCTGTAAAACTTCTCGAAATTATTCTCACGATTATTTTAAATATGTATACATATGTGTATATGTGTGCTTTTATCTAAAGATTATTCTTTTAATAATGTTCTTTCCATTCGTAATTAAAATTTAGATTGCAATTGGTCCTTTTCACAAATTATCCATCAGTGGCTTCCTTATTACTTCCGTCCGCAATCTGGTCCCCCTTTAAAAATATGTTTTTCTTTCCTCATACTTAACATTTTTCATCAATCTTATAATACAGCAGATTTTAAAATAGATTTTTTTTTATTAAAATTTAAGTACAGGAGTTTTTTTTTTAATTTCTTTTTATAGACAATTTTTCGTTCGTTCGTTTCTTCTTTTTCCTTATAATTTACATCAAGCCTAATTATAATCAATTTATATTAAATTATCAATAAAAATTATAATTTTGTATTGATTTATTCCCCAGAGATTATAACAATTGTTGTGGTAAAATATTTGTCTTATAATGTTTAGTTATATGTATATATATAAATTAATTTAAAAAGTATACAATTTTAATAATGAAATACAATCAAACTAAATTACACACAACAAACAAAACGTTTAATAATACAAAATATATTATGTTCATTTCTACGTATTTCCTTAATAAAGTTACTTGTGAACGAATTTTAGGGAAATGTCTTCTTTAATGATACAAATAAAATTTGTAGCAAAAGTTGTTCTGCTAATGGGTTGAAAAGGGCCACGACAATTAGTAAGACACCTATATATATTAACAAAATTAGTCTTTATAACAACAAACAACATTAACCTGATTAAGGTTATAAAATTTTTAAGGCTTTCTTAATTTATTTTGTGTATTCTAATTTATATAACTTTTTACATATTATATATTTATATATTGATATTGTTATATATATGGTAATAAAGTAATTTATAAAACAAAAGTAATGTCGTCGCATACTCTAGATCATACAAATTTTAAATCAACGAAAATTAATTAATTAATTAACGTTCAGGTTAATATAATAACTTTAATTTTAAATAAACATGGAGTAATAACACGATTGGTTTGCCATTCTATAAAATATAATCCGATCAATATTTATACGGCTTTTCATGCGTTCATGTTTGTAGGTTCCGGTTTATAAGACCAACACGAACGGTGAACGAATATAACTTGTTATGAAAACAAGGAAGGCGCAGCGAAAACAGCAACGGTCTTTTGATTTCCCTGAATTGAAAGTCTTATTGTTAACATTTCCTAGAAACTGAAATATGTTCAATACACAATAGGATATCAGTTTGAATACTTACTGATTCCACCAAATGTTAGTTTACCCAAAACTACAATATGTAAATATTGAAAATGCTGAAAAGAAATTGTTAATCTTATAATTAAGGTGTAATAAACAAAACTATTTCATTTTCATTAATTACACGGATGATATCTTTAAAAGAATATACCTGAAATATGATATGAAATGTGGTAGTATAAATATTTATACAATGCAGTGAAATGAAACATTTGAAGTGAGTTAAATTTATAACATAACATGCAGAAAAAGGTTTGAGGATTCAGTTTGGTCGTACGACTATTGTTGTTATCCATCAAGCAAAATCGAAAATTTGGTATAAATATTGGATTTCGTCCACTCTTTATTTCTTAATATTACGAGTATATTATGATAAATCGCTAATTACAGTATTTCGTCGTATTATTATAATATAACATTTCATAAAATAACTACAAATATACGAAAATATTGTATTGAACGGTAATAACGGAAAAAGCAAATATTGTTTCAACAACGATTGAAATAAATTATTAAAGCACATCGGGGAATGTTTCATTTCATACGACGACAATTACGGTCATTCGAAGTCGAGCGTGATATTTCCAGTCCATTTCTCTTAACAGCTCCGCTTTTACAGCCGATTCGTAATGAAACTCGTTTAAATATAACAAAAGTGGTTGGATTACGGCAACCCCGCAGTTTATACGACTTAATGACTGTGCTCGACAGAAATAATCGGAAACTTAGAACATTATACCCTAATTGTTCGGATTTTTACAAAGTAATGAAGATATAAGAATTAAATTGTTCGCTGTCTCTTTTCAAATATATTCTTTCTCTTTTCAAATATATTGTAGATAGGTAGTTTTACAAATCATGTAGGTAAATAACTCGATAGTGCTCTCAAAGAGCAATGTTCCTGATTGAGGGGCCCTTAAGGAAGTGTAAATAAATAAGAGATACCACATCCAGTGTTGTGTAAACATCTAACTTAGTTCCTTATTGTTATTACTATGCGACTTGCTTATACTATATCTTTGTTCTATTAAAAAAGAAAACCATTCATTTTTACACACATCTATTTCTATCTACGAAAAATCTGAATATGGTTGTATTTTATAAACAACATCAGGCAAGTTCAGATATATTTTTTAAAATTTAACCACTATGTAATTTTTTTTTAATTATTTTTTTACGTGGGGGAAATGTCTTCGCATGCGAGTCTTCGCGAGTACAAGCACAGGTCATGTTTGACTTGCACCGACTAAAACACCCACGATATTCATCCACAACCACGCCAGTGCCGGCCGCACCATGAAGCCCCCTCTCAGGGAAAGTAAATCTTGCCTATTTCTCTTCTGGTAGGACGCACTGGAATACACAACGCGCCTTCCTCTCTGGCCTATTACCCTCGAATGAGCAAAGAAATCCCCAAGTCTGTTATCCTAAGGCCGCGGGAGTCAAAAGGACGTGCACTTGAAAGTGTTCCACGCCCACTACGGCGGAACTGGTCTTAGGCTCCGCCGCCAACCGAAACTCAACCGTGGGAGATGAGGTTACCCCTTCTGCCCCGCAGCCCAACTGCCGCCGCATCTGCGGTGTGATACCGCTTAGTCGTAGATAGGGACAACGGCAAATCACAATAAGGACACTCGTTTCCACCACGGCTACGATGGCAGCGCGATTAACGCCTCGCTCGCCGCATGCTACCCTCGCGGCCAACCGGCACACATCCGAGGCAGGCTCCCCAAGCCCAGGTCGAGCGGCCACCTCGGGCCAACCTTACGCTTTGGGCCAGCAGGGTAGTTTCCTTTTCGCTTTACCGTGAGTGACGAAGCCACGGTTACTAAGCCTCTCTGCCACAGATGAACTGTACTACATTTCTTTTTACATTAGAAGCATTGTATTGTTTAAGTATAAACCTTCAGAAAATATTATAGTTAACATTTTAATGTCATATGAAATTATTTATGTTGCACTAACAATCAGTGAAATGTAATGTAGTAGAACCTTAAAAAACTGAATTGTAGAAAGCCCCCTCACGCACAAGTGCAGTCCATTCGTTTGTCGAATTGAGTGATTTCCGCTGTGAGATCGACCGAAGAGAAATACGATTAAATCAAAATGTTCTCGTGTTGTGAGGGTTGTAACGAATTTTAGTTCCTGACCATTTGTAAATTAAAAATACATTTTAATATTAAAGCGGTTAACGAGTTCCAGGTTTCAAAGATTTTGGATAATACAAAACAAATAAAATATTTTAAATAAAATGCTTGTTGTAGGTCTTCATTATTAAACAATTATTTTTATTAAATTAAAACTTATAATTGCTAACGTTACAAAACCAAACAGTTAGCCAGCTGGGGAAGTGATATCGACGATATTTGCTGGCATTTACTGATACCACATGACTATTGTGATAAACCATGACAGCATAATACAGTGGATTACAAAAATTTAATTGAGTAATTATTTCTGTACACGAGTGAATAACAATTTACATTATAATAAATTAAAAATTAAATATTCATTACATTCGTAATATGGTATACTGCTATAAAGATAAAGGTATTCCTTGACCTTTTCAATATTTTTTGGTATTACTAATTTGTCATAGAAATACTACGTGCGAAATGACACCTGACATTGGCTTGCTTTTATCATACTAGATACGTTTACCTTCGTATTATTTGAATTCATATATTTTTCTCTTCATAGTAACCAATGAGAATTCAGTGGACTTAAGCGGGATAAATATTTTTACTTTAATTTTATCGCTCTTAAGTATTTACTTTATTCTTTAATGTAGTATGTCTTTAAATACTATGCGTGTGGTGCGTATATCATATAATATTATAACTAATATTTTTAATATACATTTATATTGTGACTATTACAATTTATTTATTTTTATACATTAAATTTGTGATTTTTATAATTTAACTTTTTATTTTTAATATTTAAAATGACTTGGTTAACATTCAAGGAATTAAATACAAAAAGCAAAATCAGTAGCTTTTGTAAAATATTTATGATGTATTGTATGTCAATATTGTCTAATGTATTGAGTTCCATAAAAATATTGCTTGCAATATGTGGAGCACAAACCAACGACTATAAATATAATAGATGTCAGACACAGCAACAATGAAGAATAAAGAGGGTAATAATTTCTTGCAACAAATATCTAAAGAAGAATCGAAGAGCCGAAGGAAAACATAAGTCATCTGAGATTTCTAATAAATTGTAAAAATTGTTTCGATAACATTGCTTACCACATTTAAACCGTTATCCCGGAACGTGGAGACGTTTATGTCCATTTTCAACTCCACAGAAATATTCATGTAAGTTAAACAAAAATGGTGCCCTAGCGTCCAAAATTACAAATAAGTCGGTAAATCTTAACGGAATCAAGCCAAGATTAAAATATGTGACCCATGAAGCTTGCGATAAAATAGATTTCAACGCCGGTTGCAAGTATAATTCTCTGGCGACAATTTAAGCGACGTTGTACTATTTAAATATAACACGTTAATATGTAAAACACTAGTATATTTGAATTATTATAATCATTACAATTTTTCAAAATAAATATGATAAAATATTTGTTAAAAAAATTAAAAAACTTTTAGGAGATACATGTTGAAATTTATTTTTTTCACTTTATTTTTTAACAAATCAAATTTATTAAATGCCTATAGTCAGGTGAAAAATATGTACAATTTTAGATACAATATTTTGTTGTAACAATAAGAATAGAGAAATATGGAAATGAAATGAAGATATTTTTATTTCTATATTTTTTATTAACAGTTATTAACGGTATTACGTGACAAGAAAACCACAGATAGTAAAGAAGTGTTCTACCAGTATACTTGCAGCTAACAAATGTATGCATGCTAGCACAAAGCGATACCGTTATGTCCGTAGATTGATCTTAAAGGTGTTTGCTATCTAGGAAAGTTTGAAAAATTATACCATCATTCAGATTCATTGCTCGTGTGGCCTGTACATCGAACCCAAGTCTTCCGCCTTACAGGGCAAACGTCAAGGAGACAGTCAATCATATAAAAATGTAAAAATTCTTTTGTTCACTATAATTGAATGAATGTGCGGAACAATTCTTTACTACACCGAAACTATCCAGTCTTTTTAGGGTTCCGTACCCAAAGGGTGACAATCGGAACCCTATTCCTGAGACTCCGCCGTCCGTCTGTCTGTCTGTCAGCGGGTTCTATTTCATTATCGGTAATAGATAGAATGTTGAAATTTTTACAGATCGCTATATATTGCCACTACAGCAACAAGTAATAAAAATTATAATAATATTACTAAAAAGACTGAAATAAAATAAATTCTTTACTTAAATCAACTCCTACTGTTAAGTATCTACGGCATTTTTTAATACTTGTATAAGTTAATAAGCTTTTACAACTTTTTGCATGCCTTGACTAGAATATTTTTTTATAGTGTACGGTGTCAGAAAAACTTGCAATAACCTGGGTATAATTATTTAATTACGAACGTAAATCAGCAATATATTAAGTTACGTTCG
>DWQX01005754.1:0-12457 GCA_018245475.1 Pharmacophagus antenor
TTAAACAAAATAAAAGAAAGTAAGTGTTACAAATACAGCGAAGTAAAAGAATATGTCAGCAGTGCAAAAGGCGGTCTCACTGCTGAAAGCAGTCTCTTCCGAACAACCTTAGAATGGACAAATAGGTTACAGAGTTAAATATGGTGTGTAAGTATATATTAAAATTATTAATTATATTTTATCTAACATACATAAATAAGTACATAAACATATACTTACAATAAATACAACCTTGTAAAAATTGTAAAACGACTATCATGGGTTCGATTCAGGGAAAAATAAACATTTGAGTATAGACCAGTATTTCCCAACTTATCGGGTTCAATGTTTTACTTTTGACGAAATTTTTTTATGTCCCCATCGACCATGTAACTTTTATCCTATACCCCCCTCCCAAAAACAAATAAAAACCGAAGAAATGCAATGAATTATATAAGCTATTTTTTTTTAAAGTTGTTGATTGCCTCCCCTGTATTATAGAATTGCTACCTTGGGAAACACAGGCATGTACGGAGGTAGGGTTTTTCCTCGAAACCGCCTGGCCAGCTATTATCCTTAATGTTATATTTCATCTGAAACAGCGTCCTTGTGTTCCGACAGTCATACACGGGAGTCATTCTGCGCGAGCACACCGTAGAATGAGAAGCCATCTACGACGTCCCATGGCTGTCACCGTGCCACCTAAATCAATACTAATTTATTACAATGCACCCCCACATAAAATTGAAACACAATTATATTCACCTACATGTAGATACATCAAACATAATACACTACATCGAATCTCACTTAAATTCATGTGAAATTGGAATCGAGTGTTAGCGCATTTTTAAAAAGCCAGTAGCATACATCGATAGGACTATTACGACAGTTAAAGTCTACTGGATCTATCTGTAGATAATCTTTATTCTAACCAGGCCTAGAAATCAAATAAATCGAAAAGCATTACGCATACTTCGTATAATTTTATTTGCATCTTATAACACATTTCAAATTTATTCAATTTCTTATTCACCTCAAAAATTATGATTTAATATCGTGATCATATAGAGACGATAATAAAAAAAAAAACAATTAAATTGCCGGCACTTACATTTTTTATTTTCACTAAAAGGCCCAGAGGACGGCGTAAAGTAAGGTGAGAGTAAATTCAGCGGACGCCAGCTCGTCCCCGGGGATAGCTTATTGAAGTAAAATTTCGGCGCGAAGGTCGCACGTGAAAACTATGATTATTTCACGCGGTACACTTTCACGACACGGTAAAATGAGGGAACCGAAAATGTTTTCTTTTATTTAATCATATCACGAACTAAACCAATGGGAAGCCTCTGGACGCCGGATGTACAGGCCTGACCGGTGTGGAGATCCTTGGGGGAGGCCTAGGTCTAGCAGCGGGCGTCTATCGGTTAATGATGATTCATTTACGATTATTTGTATAAAGTTCAATGCCAATGTATACATCTTTTATTTATATCAACACTAGATTTACCGACACATTTTAATGGTTTTCTTTTCGTATCTGTATTAGTTTTGTGCATTATTGCATTCATATTATTCCTGTTTCGCAATAAAATATGTATAACAATGTTGCCAGAGGCATTATAATTAAATAAAAATATCAAATGCATATCAGTATACGTAACTTCTTATATAGGGTCGACCAGTCAAAATGACTGGTCCGGTAAATCTAGTGTTAACTTTTTTTTTAAAGTTAGTGGAAATCTATAAGGTTAAAAAATATTAGGAGTTGTTCTTGAAACGTCAAAAAAAGGAGATTTTTTAAATTATTAAATAATTAAAATACTTACTAGTAAAACTGAAAAAATTCATTTGGAGTTTACTGCTCATTTCAAAAAGTATGTTTTTTTTTTTTAATTCTTTACGTGTTTCTGTATCTCTATCTCGGTATACCAAACACTTATCTATGAATTATTTAGGCCATAGCGTAAGTTACTGACTGAATAAGAAATGTTAAAGAGCAAAGGCATTAAATAACAAACAGCATTATACCGTACAGAGTAACTTGACGTCAGAAGCGACTAGTTTAATTTCTGAAAGGCGACGGCAACTCTGTGCCCCTTTGTGCCACTTTGTCACGTGAATGGCACGTTATATCTTTATGATATAAAATGGAAACATTTTTTTTTTAAAAACAAGGACTGTCGGCTTCAAGTTGAATTTTGCAAAGCGTCCTTTTGAATAATATGACCTAAGTGTCATATATGTAAAGTATACACAAAATTATTAATTTTATACATAACGTTATAGAAAATATAAAATAATCTAATTTATTTATTAAATTATAACTTTAATAAAAAACGAAATTTAACTTAAAACTTTTGATACTTTTTATTGTCTGCACATGTTTTTAGTTTAGTATATGTTTGGGAACCAGCGTGTTTTTGACGAAAATCACTTCTGTTTACAAACGAATTTTTCCACCACACTTGCACATTGGTTTTTGTGATTGATTTCGTGCAAAAGGGATATTTAAGATGCCTCCGCTCGTGTTATTCGATTTACAAAAGGGTTAACAAACAAAAGAAATAAACAGAAGTATTTTCGCTAACATGTGGCTCTGAGCGTTTGTTCGATTTCAGTCAAAAGTTTTCAGAGGAAAAAGTGTTGGAAGCCTTTTCATGCATTTCCTAATAACAACATACGTTTCGTCATGAATTCAGATCAAATAGTTCGCTTTAGTTTGTTGAATAGTTTGTTTTATAAATTATTATTTCGTAATATTAGTATGTTTCATCCAATTGCCAAATGGTAGTTAGTAATTTGAGGAGTAGGTTTTTGTTTTAATCGTAAATATTTACTAATAAATATTGAATGATTAATTTCAATACTACAGGTTTGTTTCTTTTAGGTTTTGATATTAGATATATTTATTTATTTATTAACAAAACCAACGGCCTCACGTTTGATTTTTATTAATTGAAAATTAAGCACAAGCATTGATTATGCAAAGCGTTTAAAAAAATATTATCATCTGGTAGAAAATTTATTTGCTCATATTCGATGATAGCTTAGTTTATATATACGTTAATGTTTTTTCTCAATCTGAACTTTATTTTTATTGCTCAATAAAAAGTTTTCACAGCGAAAGCTTCATGAATATATGTCGCTGTAAACAAGTCACGCTTACGTTCAGCTTTAACTGTTCACACGTACACGTACATACAGATTAAATAGTAAATATAAAATACACGGTTGCCTATTTTTCGCTATTCGCACGATTCAAAGTAACATTTATGAAACGTTTAACACAAGGTATACGGCACGCGCCACTTTGTTGTAATGTTCATTAAAAAATTCGGTACGCTCACGTGTCTCCGAATTTTCAGATTTCTCCGCAATTTTTTATATTGAATTATTACTATATACATTTTTCTAAAAAAGAAATAATGTAAGTGTAAAAATGAAAAGATGAATTCATTGATAATACATTATATACGTAAAAGTGGCTAGAGCTTCTGTACTAGGTTATAGACCTGCATCATTGGGTGCCCCGCTCATCCCAGAGACAATCAGATCAAAAGTATTGATTATTAATCAATGTTTGATACATTACCATATCATCGATACAAAAACCATGAAAAATATCCGTAAGTCTAGTGTAAAAGTGATCCGTAAACGTTCCGGAATTTGATATCTACAAAAAGCTTAAGGTCAATGACCTTCGGCTCCTTTTTGTCCCAGACGATCGAGAGTGCATAGTAGGTTTGTTTATTCTGTACGGTGTGGATGTGGTAGTAACATCGTTCGCCTTTGTTATCTCTCCCCCTTCACCTTGAGAGATGCCGATAAGTTTCTCTATATTCACGTCAACTGTATATACGAAGCAATATAAAATTATCTTGTTATAAACGAAAGAGGTAATATCAAAATGTACAATTAAATATCACATTATTCGTAATACTTATTTGTAGCTTAAAACTAATAATTGATCTAACTCCGCGGACGGACAGGTAAATAAACTGTAAGGGTACCTCGCGGACTACGGGACCCTAACGAACTGTCAATCGAACGCAAACCATCGAGGGTCCGTCAATTATGTACGAATCGATGAAAACAAAATCGCTCCAGCCATTTCACTAACTACCCGTAATGGAGACAGATAAAAAACGGATGCTTTTTAGGTATTCGCACAATGTAAACAGTGATAAATCGATTCAAGCGAATTTATCGATTCAAGCTTCACTTTGCTGAACTCCATGACTAAATAAAATTGTTAATATCCGTTTTTTTTTAATCGTTGCTGGGTTGCTGCTGGGTTCGGAGAAGTTTGCGCTGTTAGTCTTTTTGACGACTGTTACAGCTTCATCTGATATTGGCTCACGAATCCGGCGATCCTTGAGCTCAGGTTTTTGATCACGTGTTTAATCGCAAATACTACGATCAAATTATACGGTGCTGAAACGAGGACACTCACGGTATACTGGTCCACGAGTTGAAAGCCGGTCAGCGGGCTATGGAGAGAGCTACACTTGGAGTTTCTCTGAAGGTTCGAATATTCAACGAGGTGATCCGACAGAGCTAAAATCATCGACATAGTTCCCCCTATGAGCAAGCTGACATCGCAGTGGGCTATACTACCCGAAGAACCTATAAATATTGCGGTAAACGAGTTCTCGTGTGGAGACCGCGAATAGACCAACGTCGTGGAGACCGCGAATAGACCAACGTCGTGGAGACCGCAAATAGACTAACGTTGTGGAGACCGCGAATAGACCAACGTTGAGAAGACCGCGAATAGACCAACGCTGTGGAGACCGCGAATAGACCAACGTTGTGGAGGCCGCAAATAGACCAACGTTGTGGAGGCCGAGAATAGACCAACGTTGTGCAGGACGTCCTAAAAGTAAGTGAATCGACGATGTACACAGGGTGGCTTGTACTAACCGAGAAAGGGTGGCCGAAGATCGAACTCAGTGGCGTCCACTTGGAGAGGCCTGTGTCCAGCAGTGGACTGATATAGCCTGATGATGATGATGATGACTAAAATATCCATAGCTTCCGATGATGCTACGTGTAGTAGCGAAACTCGTCAAGATTGTATTTTAATAGTTATATTAATAAATATCATTTTTTTTGTTTTATTGTTACAAATTAATTTTATCAGCTTTCTTTCAAAAGATATTACACGGGTTTTGTTTTGAGTTATTACCATTTAAATGTATAAAACCAATTTTATATCCGGCGGGACGCTTGTAAAGGCAATGTGTATTTTCAAGAAGAAGTATTATGAGGCATTCGAACCGGATCCGGAAGTGGATGTTACGTAAATAATACCCACGATAAAGGCCACAGTGCGATAGAATTCCGTTATCAATCATGAAGTAATTTAAAAGTTTTGAGAATATCTGCAACAACGTAATAACGGGCGAGTTTCGGGGTTTATCTAAGGAGTGTACATAAACTTTAATGAAGGCTTATCTTAACTTGACAGAAACAAAGTGGTAAGTTAATTAAGCCCGCAGGCGTTCACCGGGACGGCAGTAGGTTTTGTTATCAATGTTGCTACAAAATGTTTGCGTTATTAATTGTCTGGATGAAACGGTTTCTGAACTAAATAGATTTGAATGGAAGTTAAATGCGATGAGTGAAACGAAGTTGCCAAAATGATTATCGTATCAAAACAAGTCTAATAAAAAAAAAACTGAGTTGTTTTATAAAAGCCGATGTTAATTAAAAATTAAAAATGCACAAAATATAAAATCAATGCTTTCTATTTCCCTACAACTATTTCCTCATAGTTGACACTGATTACTTTTCACCACATAAGTTGCTAGCTCGTTAGCTGCCATTGCTATTTTTAAAAAAAATTAGAAAGTAGTAATACAAAGCTAAGGTTGAATACATAAAAGACATTGTTCCTTAACATTGACATGATTTGTGAAAGACAAATTATGAACGCATTTCACTAGTTATGTATAATAATTTAACAACAGAAAGAAATCCACTTAAATTATACTTTGAATACACGGCATTTCCATTTGTCTATAGTTTAATTATACTTTATTTCAATTATAACCTGTCTTAATTGACGTTTCCGAACGCATCAAGATAGGCAACAACGTGTCAAATAAAAAAAAACTTGACACTATTTTTGGCGGAAAAATAAACATTTTTGACGTTTGAATATTTTAAATGATAACATTCAGTGTGTTATTTAAATAAATCGTGTGTTAAAGTGTTATGCAAGATTAGGTGTCTTTGTTTGCTTTTAATGTCAGAGAGCATCGTTATGGCGACCACAATCATGCGACGTCAAATTGTTTCGTTTGCTCTAACACCGTCGATCGCAATCTTAGTGTACGGACATTTCTAACACCGGATTGCGTTGACTGAGTTAATCTAAAATCAATACATGAAGTTGATTAAGGTACGAGACGAATGATTATTATTCTGTTGAAATTATTACCTGGAGAGGTAGGATCAATACATATTAGTTATATTAAGAATAACTTTTGACTCCGGATTTTGTGACATAAAGTGTAGCATAAAGAGACGTAACGTTCTCAGTTTTTTTTATTACATCATCGTTTAATTAATGAAGACAAAGACGTGCTCCTTTCGCAATATGAAAAAAGGCGGTTTGTAATGACGCTCTGCCTATAAGCCGAGACAACAAATGACACTTTTGAGAAGACACCCTTTGTAATATTTCTTGCAATTATACTCGATGCAAAATTTCAATACAATCATAAAAAAAAGACAAGAACAAACTTTACCACGCTTTCATTAAAAATCACTTCGCTCATAATTTTTTAATTTAGCTCTCATTTTACCGTTGATTATTAATTAATTTTTGTTTAGTGTTTAATTTATCAGCAATATTACGTAGCATGTTATTATAATATGTGCAAAAATCATTATCACCGTATATCTAATCTTCAAAGTAAATGATATTCGGTGTTTAAACTATCGTTGTATGTATTCTGTTCGCTTAGATATTATTGTATATAAAGCGAGGCGAAAATTTGGGAGAAAAATGTTTTTCTCGTGTAACTATGACATAATAATTGAATAAAACATTGGTGGTCACTGTAGGTGGATATCGTCTAAGTAGATGCCTCTAAGAAGATATTTTTTAATAATTTAATTATTAAAAATATCTAGTGTTTTTTTTATACTTAGTTCGAGCAAATGACTCCACTCCACTTGATTTTAAGTGGAAGTTGAGTTCAAATGCTAAGATGGCTGGTGCCACAAAAAGGTGTTGCATCAGCCACCCTCAACCTGCCGACCGGCAAGGTGGCTTCTTCACGCCTCGCGCATAACACCCAAGGTTATATGAAGGAGGAAACAAATGAGCTAGGAGGGAGTTCCATTTGGGTATAGTGCGAGAAAGGAAGGAATACGAAAATGTCTTTTTGCGCGATGGAAAGTGTGGTGACAGTGTGTCTATGACACCGCAGTCCCGCTCGTGTCTTTCTAAGGTGGAAAGGGGATGGTGGGATATGGGAGAAGAGCTCTTCGGAGCATTTGCCATAGTACAGCCGGTAGAAAACGCACAATGCCGCGATGTCCCGTCGCGGCTGTAAAAGTTCAAGGGTTCCGGTGAAATCAATACTTACTCTAATAAACGGGACTCATTATGAATATGGGTATAGTTTTTTTTCCACCAACAGGCTAACACGACCTCAAATTATCGTGATGTTAAGTGACAATGTTGACGTACATTTTAGCTTTTACATGTATGACTGGCGAAACAGCTGTATGTCGGCAGATTTGAATTGGCTGTAGCTAGCCAGGCGGTTTAAAAAACCCCTGGCTAAACGACCAAAACCTACGTGGTTCTTAAATCGAGCCAGTGGTCACCGTGTTACGGAAGTAAAAAAAAAAGTGTTTCCTCTTCCATTAATAAGATTTTTTTTTTCAATAAGATATACACTTTGTGGTTATAATAAAAATACCATCTCACTTATATTCCACGATCCTTCCTGTACCGCCACTTACATATAATATGGGAGGGCCCATAAATCAGGGCACCGTAATAAATAATCCTGTAAACGCCTCATTGTTGCAAATTTCCCCGCGTGTAACAAATAGACAGTATGTTAATGTTGGAAATTTATTGTGGGAACTCGGACCGCGACTGTACTATAGTAGTGTAATGCAATTAGCATATGATAAAGTGAAACATTCGCGGCGCGCTTGTGTTCGTCGATTGTTATTGGTAATAATGTTAATGTATAGCTTATTTAAGTTTAGATATGGGCTAACTATGAGTGTATGGTGTAAATATTTGCGACAGCGGTTAGGGACCATTCTGTTGTCGATTAGCCAGGGTTTTATTAAAATAAAATGTTAATTTTAATTATTAATCGTTCAGAGGATTTCGTTATAATAAAATTTGTTTCACATGATCGTCAATTATTTGAAAAAACTTAGAGAATGCTATTATTTAATTACGTTCTTTAAGATTTTACTAAGCAATACTTCTCTTGCGTTTGGAAAGGAAACTCCAAATAAAAGCACAAATAGTCGCACAATAATTGGTAGATTTTATAGTGTTAGACACACGTAACTTTGTAATCTGTCAACTTAATATTTACGTTTATGATGTTAAAAAAAAAAACAAATATCAGTGTTACAGTTTTTACAAGAGTCAGCGTTGTCTAAAATTAATATAAAATATTTTTTTTAATAGATTTTACCAGTTTTGTTAGTTATAAATTGGTAATTTTTGAAATATGGCAACACCGAACGGATGGTCCTTATATATTTTTTCACAAGTCTGTTGCGCGTCATTCTAGTGTCAACTACGGAGGAGCGAGGTTCGGAGCTACGTGTATAAGACAACAATGATTGTAACTGTAAATAACTAAATAAAGTTGTAAGTATAAAAGATATCTATTATTTCTTCTATCTGGGAATTCTGTAACACAAGTAATTACGTTAATAATTAGTAATATAATTTAAGCGGAAATTGGTTCCTCATTCTAAATAATTAATCCATTCAATATTATTTCCCGTTTTCGACTTATATAATATTATATTTCAAACTTGTACAAAATACGAGGCGGAGCGACGTATTTTGTAATACTGAGAATAAGATCGTTAGAGTTTAAGAGGCTTTGTTCGAAGCTTCAGTTCAGTTCAAAGATCGATGGACGTAAAACTTAAATTGTTTATTATCAATTAAAATTAATTAACGGAAGAGTAACAAAGAATAGACCTCGATTATCAATACAACACTGGATTTAAGGACATATTTTTATAGTCTTCATTTCAGCTCCCGTGGTCATTAAAAACGTTTTACACTTGTAGCGGAAAATCTAAAGATCTTTTGATGCAAGGGCGGAAGCAATCGGCTTTAAGTAGAATTATTGTTTCTAGTTATTAGTCTGTTTCTAACAACGATTTTTTTTTGTGTAGTTTAACTTTATCTTACCTTTTGTTATATCTATAAGAGTTTATTGTTGATGTTAAGAAATAGGATTTATTTTTACATTCAATAGTGTGTATTGCAAAACTGGCTAATTAGCTGAGTAGGCACCTTTTTGATTGCTATTTATTTTTTACTCATTTATTCATTTAATTATATTTCATTTCTTGTTTCACGTACAAAGATTGCGAACGTGGAATTAAATAAACTGTTTTTTTTTTCATTATTTGCATTCTAGTTTAATGCGTTTATAGTATTATTAGTATTCTTATTTGACGTTAAGCGACAATGGGGGCTTAGTGAAATGCTCTCGCCCAGAAAGTTCCGGCTTTTATAATGTATATCTGCTCTGACCTAGCAATGTTTTATACATACCTAAATAAGGCGTACATTATTCTGTTAGTCTTTATCATTGCAAAAAAAACTAACAAAGCCTTAATATTCAGGATTGATTAATTATAACATTCGCAACGTTGTTTTAGTAAGTCAGACCCAAAATGTTTTTAATAGTGAAGATCGGCAGATGATCGTGTCGAAATAAAGTGTAAATAAACTGATATTATTATCTGCACGCAGTTTGAATTTCGATATAAAGTAAGTTTAATGAATAAGTTATATTTTAATGTATGTTTTTTTTTATTTTAATTTCAAATCAATCTAGAACGAGTTGCGCCTTCAAGCGTAACGGGTAGTGGGGGGGGGAGGGGTGCTCG
The DNA here is from genome assembly GCA_018245475.1 of Pharmacophagus antenor. Classification (NCBI taxonomy): domain Eukaryota; kingdom Metazoa; phylum Arthropoda; class Insecta; order Lepidoptera; family Papilionidae; genus Pharmacophagus; species Pharmacophagus antenor. The sequence goes on from DWQX01005754.1 coordinate 10,111, forward strand.
CATAACCTCCTGTAGTAAAATGTACCGTGGAGTAGTTTTCAGAACCATTAGTACACAGTGCTGACGGTAAACCGACCTACATTTCAATGAAAGTGCAATGCAGGAATGCACTAGAATTTGCACCTCATAATATATTTATGAGCGTAGAATGTGTTACATGTAAACTAATGAGAAACAAAAATATGAACTACTAAGGGACGTTTTATGTTACGTTAAGTTAATGAGTGTTACGTAAGTTTAAGAATAAATAATATAGTTTTTATTTAATTACGGTGATAAAAACTTGGTACTGAATTGAATGCTCAAGTGCTTTCGTGGCAGAGTGATTAAACGTGTATCTGGTAGCACGGAAGTGCCAGGTTAAATTGTGGTGAATTGGTACTTAGAATATCTTTGGAGGGTGGTAATGTTTTATTTAAATACGCCTTAACATGAAATGATAAGATCAGGTGATTGCACATTGCTGATAAATAAATATATAACCATACATCTTTTCGTTTAAGTTTTACATAATTGCAATCATTAAAGGAATGTTTCTAGATAAATATCTCAAATATTCTTTTATCCCTTAAGGGCTAAACCTTAACCTCGATTTTACCTAATGTTAAGTGACAATGAGGCCGTAGATGGTGAAGGGTGTTCGCTCAGAATACTTTTGGTTCTCGAATATATGACTGCCGGAACACAGCCATGTTGTTATGGCGGCAGATTGACAATGGGGGTAGCAGCTGGCCAGGTGGGTTTTCAGAAACCCTATCATCATCCAAAAATTCATTCCCATAAATAAAAATGTGTTGAAGGATACCCCCTGAAATTGGAAACTAAAAGCTAATAACCCGGATGTGAAGCTGGACCATCTCGGGAATATTCCCGTGTCCCTAAATAATTTACAAACTTTAAGACAAGGGTCCTGACGTAACTTGTTAAGATATGTCGATAACTTTAATGAAGCCAAGCCAGTCTTTGTTGTGACGATGTAAAGTAAATTTACTAACAATGTCATACTTACGTAACATGAAATAAATATAATGGTAATGTCTATTTATTGTATCTCAACAACAACTTTTACCTTAATGATAGTTTACAATTTATATTAAATTAATTAACACTTTGTTGACCGGTAGGCGATTTTTAGGCTTTTCGCTTGCTCACATTTATTCCGTTATTTTGACTTTTGCAACTGAAACCTATATATATAGAGATATATATAGAGAGACATTTTGTCAGACGATTGTTCAGTTCCTTATCTTTATTCATTCATTTTAAAATTAAAAAAATCTGTGCTATAAACAGTTTATTGACAAAAACGGGACAAGATGGGGGAAATTACTTTTTCATCACCGTTCGATAATGTGTTAATATAAAAATTGTCATTCTATCGATTTATTTCGGTAATTAATCGAAATGTCTAAATCTATATCCACCGGAATGTCTAAGCAGATAATTTATAAGTAAACTCATAAGGAAGGTTTGTATAAATCAAAACATTTTAATAATTTAACACGAACCGAACAATCTTCGTCCGAATTTATATTCTACATAAAAAAAAAGAATAAGTATTGAATCGCGGATTCCACAAAAGGTTATAGAAGTCGAAAACTTCGACAATAGCGTATGTTAAGTGTAAGCAATTTTTTGTGTTTTAAAATGTACAACAGAATGCAATCTACAATTCAATGTATACATACATATAATAAAAAAAAATGTACATATACATAAATTCAATATATACATAGACAATATGCATGAATATAGTTATGTAGCATAATTATCTAAGCAATAGTCAACATTTATTTTTAATGGATTTGGGCTAATACTTGAGCTTGATTTTAGCTCGTGTTAAGTTATAATGCTGCCGTAGATGTTGAAGCGTATTCGCCAAGAATACATCTAGCTCTCACATGTATGACTGGCGCAACACAGCTATGCTGTTATAGCGGCAGTTCATTGAGAGTCCTGGCGTATTCGGGCAATCCTACCACCAACCAAATTTCATTAGTCATGTGGCCTTGCAATCGAACCTGGGACCTCCGTGTGCCAAGACTAGCGAGTAATCACTACGTTAAAAGACAAGTCATAATTTATAGACGATAATAAATTGCATAATTACTATAACACAATAATAAATTTACTTATATTTTATAATTGTGTTATGTGTATGTGTTATTTGAAGGTAATCTTAAATTGATGTATGCGAAAGGAGTGTTTTTTTTTTTACTTAAGACACAACAAAGTGTATAATTTGTTTTGTAACTTTTGAAAGGGAAGTGGGAAACCGCTACGCCAGAGAAGTAAAGTTCTGCTCTATAAGGCAGCTCAGTTGCAAGCGAATGGGAAAACTGACACC
>DWQX01005755.1:0-12453 GCA_018245475.1 Pharmacophagus antenor
AATTAAGATAAGGCGTCATCCCATTGTCTGCAACAACGTTTCGCGATAATGCCCTGGCCGCGCCCGGGCCCGGCCACGGCGACTCTTACAGCGCGCACACTTACGCCAGGAGACGCGCTTCACGCGCTTGGTGGGCGGGCCGGCGCGGATCTTCGGCGGCATGTGGGTGGGGATGGTGCGCAACGCGCTCTGGTAGCGCAGCACGAACGCGTGCATGACGCACTTGAGCGGGCAGTGGCGCAGCCGCAGCTCGCCGCCCTCCGCGGCCGCCGCCTTCGACGCGTGGCGGCGGCCGCGGCCGCCGGCGCGCCGCCCCCTCCTCCTGCCCTTCCTCTTCGAGACGACGACGGTCGGCTCCTTGCTGAGCATCGCACGGACGGTACCTTCTCACACGCGAAACGACGCGACAAGATGGCGGCGACGATACCCCCCTTACGGTCCTTATATCTAACGAGCTTAAACACTAAAATAAATACGATAAGACTTAATAATAAAATATAAACTAAACAAACGAACAAAGTAAAAAAGAAATGAAACAAATTAAAGACTAAAAACGTAACGTAACGCAACGTAACGCAACAGACGGCCGACGACGCGGGCGGATCGCAACGGGGACTCGGCTAGCAGCGCGCGCGGCGTTCGACTAGCCCGCGCGGCGCGGCGCGGACGGGCGCGGGGCGGCGCGGCGCGGCGCGCGGGGCTGCGCGGGGCGGCGCGGCGCGGCGCGCGGGCCGGCGCGTGAGCGCGACTACCCTCGCCGCGCCGACGGAGCAGCGCGGGACCGCCGCGCGGTTCTCAGCCTACCGACATCGGCCGCGACATCGAGTCGCGCCGCCCTCCTTCGCCTGCTGTAGTTCTCAGTATTTGTGCACGTTGGCTTTTGATGATAACGAAAACGTCGCACTGGCCTTTTTCTCTGCGAAGGCCAGCCCACCCGCTCGGGACGAGTCGCAGTCGCGTATCGATGCTACCCGCGAAAGTATACTCGCGCCACGCACCGTGTCATTTCGAAGGACGTGTCATTGTCTCGTTAATAGACATCGAAGGGTAACAACAATAAGGGCCTACTGCAACACCGTCCTGGTCCACACGCGTCCACTATTCTCACTATTAAGCTCGTACTCTCGATGGAAAAAACCTCGTACCGTCCTCCCACCGCCCGCGCCGCGGGACGTGTTCGTGCGCGGGACCGATGAAGTGACACGGTCCGCGGAAGACGAATGAGCTAATATTTAGCGTCCGCACAGGCTCGCGCGCCGAGACAGGCGGCCAGTTGAAGAGTTCGGCGACGGTTACAGCTGCGAGCTGGCGCCTTCGCCGTATCAACAGCTGAAGGTAGGACTGCCCGTGCGCTCGGTACTTTCACACAATCTCTGAATCGCAAACGCTGGACGAGAAGGCGCCGCGCTCCGCCGGGAGCCGCCGTGGTAGCCGGCGGTCACGGTGCTCATTGAATGTATTGTGCGAGTATAAGTTTGTAAAGTTTTTAAATCATATTGAACTCGAACAGGAGGGATAGCGTGCGAAGGGGGGAGGGGCGGCGGCTGGTACACGCGGAGCGCGGGGCCCGCCGGCGCAGGGGCTGCCGCGTTCAATATGGTCGAATAAGATTTAACCTTCAACAGTTCTAGTACGCGAAAAATTGCTAAGTTTTATTTCTGCATAGTTAGACCATTTACTATTTTATTACTTACTCATCGGTCAACGACCTCCGCGGCGTCGGTAATAATGGAAACAATATTTTGCGTACGGACCTCATCGACGATTCCGTATCAACATAGGCGCATTATTTCAACCTCTAATTGTTTACCGAGATAACTTGGCAAGTATGCAATGGCGCTGCACCACTGGCGGGGCTTACGGCAGCGAAGAGACCGAACGCCACCACTCCCAATTTACACACGCATACAATACATATTTAATCACAGCTGCAGAGAAAGAATTATGGTAAATTTGGAAAAAGCCCATAAGCAAGAATAAACAAACCGCAGCAGACACAAGGGCCTCCTAGGGCCAAGACAGAGTTCATGACAGTGGTGTGCCTGTGGGGAGCGGCTGTGACACTCAAGTACCCTACTATCTTATACCTACACGATAAAACATCATTACATGATGTAAATCCTCTTCGTTTTCATCTTTGTGGTTGTGTCGAGACAGTAGTAATTAAGTTCATTGGAGAATATTGCTTAAATAAAGTGTGCTGAACTTTCCAGCTTGTTGGATGGTACCACTAGTTCACAATGATGACAAAATGGTGTCTAATCACTTACTATTTACTAACAGCATGTGTCGTACATTATACACTATCAGAAAATAAAAAAATAAGACAACAAATGTATTCATTAAAAGCTCTACTCCACCACCTCCAGTGATAGATGAAAGTATACACGGGTGAGGAGACTGCGGGCATGTAACCATGGAGAAATCTCATAATGTTTCACAATAAATGAACGCGATTAATACAGCCACAAGTCTGGGTACTTAGGATGATCGTGTAACAAGAAGAGGATGGAGGTACAGATACTAAAGTTTATCCTTCAACAACAAAACCCAAAGTGTAATAACGGACAAAATTTGTACATATGGACTGTCAATCGAGTTATATTGATTTAATGAAAAATTATCCATACACGTAAACTTTTACTGTAACTTTATCTAGCAATCACAGGTTCCATATCCCTGATGCAATACTGTCCCGCAGGACTAATGCACCCAATTATAATTGACTTCAGCTAAATTCATGTATAATAATTATCTATAATGTGCAAATACTTTGCAAAATATGTAAGCACTTGACATGTTGTGTGAAGTGTGTTATTTTATTGTTTTTCTTTTTAATGCTAAGGTATGCAATTATAAGCTATAATTGCACAAAATTGACTAAAGTTTTTTCAAGAAACATATATTGTTATTGTTAAAGACCTACATTTATTTTGTAAACTTTTTTAGAAAAACTATCTTGTCATTCAATATGCTTAAAAGTGGACCGAATGAGAATGACATGTAGTTGCTGGCACAACAGAACAGCTCGATTCTGTTCAGTCGAAAAACAAATGCAACCTCTAATAATTGTTCATTAGCCTACTACTGGTGTGTTATTAATTTGATTTCGAATATAAACATGCCATCCATTGTTATAAGAAATATGGTGCCTATTGCAAGTAGAATCGCAGTTACTCACCTCGTTCTAAGAATGTACAAAACTCTTTCATGTACAACAACATTATTGGGTGCAAATGAGAATCTTTTAGGAACAACCACAGTAAATTGGGACAATCCAACAAGTAAACAAATAATTTCGAACATAAAATCACGAACATACAAAAATCTCGAGTGTTGTGTGATACTTACCTGGTTGGTTACATCCATTCTTTGGGCTTTCGTCGTTTGGTTTCTCTTTCAACGAGGACAATAAACTGGCAGCTGACATAGCTTGCAAATCTTCTACACAATTTCTCAGTCTTCTTTCAATAATATATTAACTCTACTAAAATTCTAAAATACCTAAACAATATTTACAAAAGAGCTCAGGAAATTATTCTATCACCTATGTATTGTTTATATCACAGACTTTTCGTTTTTCACTAAACAATACGGATAAAAACGTCCACGCACGAAAATACTATCAATATTTACAAGTCTACATATAATAAACTTATTTACACATTAAAACTAACGTTTATCAGCTAAATTTAACAAATATGCTCTAGCGGTCACAATATACTCATAACTAAAACAATTTATCAGTTTTCGATGCAAAAATATATAAAACGTCCGCCATATGCCTTTTGAGAGCTGTATAATTAAGGTAAGTTATATAAACAACACATATGGGAACACTGCATTCTTAAGAACGTATTTTTAATCTGGCAGGCTTATATCCAGTTGCCACTGTTTAGTTTTTTATGTAAACGGCGATTTATTTATTCGTGATTGATTGTCATATGGTGCAGTAAGACATTGACTTAATAAAACCTTTTTAATTGAAATAAATGACTAATGATTGTAACTAAATAACTTGTAATAATATAAGAAAAAAGAATCCAATTTTATACAGATACAAATTGCTTTACACTTGCCGTAAATTGAAAATTTAAAAAAATATTCATTACTCCTAAATATATATTTTTAATCTACGTCAAGAGAAATTATTTGTCTATGGTTGCAGAAACTGCGGTGGTTATATGCAGTGCTTTTAACGTTGTATTTGTGTTATTAAAATGTCTGTAAAATGGACTGGTATTCACAGTGAATCAGGTATATTACGAAAGAGTGAATTTAAAGAGAAGAAAGAAGAGTTATTCGTGTTCGGCTATTCGTGCAAATTGTTCAGGGACGATGATAAAGCCCTGCACATTGATCAAGGCAAACACCTCATACCGTGGATGGGGGACGAATCATTGAAAATCGACAGGTTCGATCTGTTTTTTACTATAAGACTGTTAATGTGGCGCTAAAGATAATAAAAGCGAATGTCAATCATCGGAAAGTAATACATTTCTTGGAGGATACTAAGATTTTCGCAGAGGATGCCGGATGAGGAAGCAGCCGCATGGAGTGCAGTGGCCGGCTTGCGCCTCCGCGGCGCCGCGTTATGTTACGGTGACGGACGCCGGTGGTATGTATTGCACATAACGGTACACTTGCGTATGTATTTGGATATGGTTTGATACCTATATAAACTTGTTGACTGCGTTCCATTTGGAGAAAAACTTAAATGTTACGCAAAGTCGTCGGACAGTCATGTGGAACCTGTGCCACTACAGTTCATACTGTCTAAAGTAAACTAATACTATTGATTTTTGCATTGAATTCTAGTTATGTTAATAGATGAGTGATAAAGGGATGTATGAATGTAACAGTTGGTGATTTGTGTATGTTGATGTCTGGTTCTTGTTAAGCTATATGGGTTCGCGACGAGTCTTCCTATACGTACAGTTTAACAAATATTTATGAAGGAATAAAACTGAAACCGGCAATTATTAATAGCTAAATTTAATTAACTACTCATAAAAAAACACAAATGTGCTTTTATGGACAGAAATTGAATTCGGAACCTTAAGAAGTACGTATGCGAAACACATTTTGAATATTTATAAATATATGTTTACTTGTTACCATGTATCCATTTTTTGTTTTTACATGGTTTCAATTCAATAGCTCTGAGGAATTGCCAAAATAAGGATGCACACAAAACAGTTTTATTTCTTTTTATTTATATCGATGAGTATTAGGGCAACACTGATATCTATCGGCGCGAGCTCCCAACGAATTGCGCATCGGTTGTGACACGCACGATGATTATACCCGTAGATATGACGCGCGCGGCGCACTGCACGAACTGACCGCACTGGAGGCGCCGCCCGGGGGCTTCGACTGGCGCGTGGAGCTCACGCGCGCCGAGCGGGACGTGGAGCAGCTGTGCGATGAGGAGAGGTATCGGGCTCTGCACACTGACGAAGACGAGGAGGAGATGTATAAGGGTGGGTTCACGCAATTTGTCGTAGGTATCTGAAGCACCTAGTATAGTCATCAGTTAAATGTAGTATATTGTTTATATGTTTTTGTACAATATGATGTCCTGTTTCATCATACTATTTATTAAGCGGTCACAATTCTTCGTCGCATTGGGTTTACATCACCAACCATCAAAAGTTTAAATAGCACTGTTGCCATTTATATTGACAATACAACAGGCAATGTTTAAGATAAATTGAAACAAAAGTAATTCATTTTCGAAATTACCTACCAAGTAGAATATTTTGTCTTCAAATAATTTATAGTCAGAACCGACGCACTTGCCATCATCATTGACATCATTGTCAGCCTGTGTCGATCCACACCTTCCACCATATGTGGTCCTCTGCTTCCCTCATCCAGCCGCTTCCCGCTAGCCTGACTAAATCGTCAGTCCATTCGGTGGGAGGGCGCCCTACACATCTTCACACCCGCTATAGCTATATTTAACTGTGGTTCATCGAATGGATGTTTGTGATAAGTTGCTTGTGGTGCCCGCAGAGGAGGAGCTGAAGCGGCTGCACGCGGCGGGCTACGGGCAGGTGGGCTTCGACTACGAGGCGAGCGCGCCGCCGCCGGAGCCCCCGCCGCAGGAGGTCGACGAGCCCTACGTGCCCACACCGAGCTTCAAAGCCTTGCTGCCCTACGATGTCATATTTGTAGGTTTATTTTGTTGTAACTGTCGCCCACACGGGCAGATGTAACCATTGAAAATGGTTGTTTTTCATATATATAGATCTATTTCGATGATCACTTGGGAAAATATTCACAGTACAGACGCCTATAAAATAAATTATTACCATCATGTTACGTATTAAAAGTTGGTGGCGTAAAAGATATTTAATTTTTTTTATCCATGAGATGAATTAATAAGAAAGAAATATTAAAAAATCCTTGGTAGGTGGTCACTGGTAACACGAGATGGAGATATTTTTAACTAAACATCCCCGTACGTGATGCCACTAGCACAGCGCAACCGTCGTTGTGTTGGTGCGACGCGGTACATTAACTATTGCTGTTGGACAGCCGGAGACGCAGAAGCAGAACGCTATAATAGAGAAGACGGCCAAGTTCGTCGCGAGCCAGGGCACCCAAATGGAGATACTCATCAAGGCGAAGCAGCGGGACAACCCGCAGTTCCAGTTCCTGAACATGGAGTCCGCCCTGAACGCTTACTACCGGGCACTCATCGCTTTGGTCAAGGCCGGGAAGTGGCCCGAGAAGCCGCCCGAGGTCGCCGCAGAAGGTAACAGCTCATGAGCTTTCCGGTACCATTGGACTGTCTCCGTTGCTCAATGCTTCACTGCTGACTGGATAGTGATAATGTCTTTTGAATACACCTGACTAGCTGCCACCTCGTTGTGAGCCTGCCGCCATGACCGCATTGCTGTGTTCCATCGGCCGTACGTGCGAGTGTTGACATTATCTAAATGTGGTAGTGGGTTGGCTGCGGGCGCTCACGGTCATTCTCCAGCCCCTTTTCGCAAAGGGTGGGGCACGTGAGGGGCCTGCCGCTTCATGTGGCGGGCAGACGCCGGTGGGGAACTGGCCGTTCGGGCTTGCCGATTCCCAGTTCCCTGCCACCTAACGGCGTAGAAGGAGTGCCGCTGGGTTGTTTGGTGTGTATATCGGGCAACCGGGAGTCCCACATACCACCCCCGGCGGGAGGGGATGCCTAATGCATTTTTCCCAGCGATAACTAAAAAAAAAAAAGGCGGGGGAATGTTCAACAGTATGCAACCCGTGCAGTCTGTGATCAGAACTGGGTTCCATTTAGTGGTCAGTGCGCAATGTAATCGGCAAGCTTCATTTTCAGAAAAACCGCCGGAGGTGACGGAGGAGTACCTGCATCCGAGTCTGGCTGCAACGGTCATAGAATCCGTGAGTAGAGACGACTCATCTTCTGCTTCACATTCACCGATCGTGTCCCCCGGGCGGCGGGCCCGTGACCGGAGTCTTGCCGGGGCGCGCTGACCTTAACGTCTTTTTCACTCTAATGTTTGCGTTACCAAAACTTACACAGTGTATAATTTATTTTGAATTGATTTTACCAGTGTTGTTAGTTATAAAGTGGCAACACTGACCGGGGGTGGCCAGTTTCGGTGAACCCGTAACAGTCGTCAAAAAGACACCCAGCAGCGGCAGCTGCCGGGCTTCCGAGTGACAACTGCTAAGAAGCGAGGCCCGAAGCTGCAAGTATAAGAGAAATATTACTTGATTAAAATATAAATTTTGTAGGTACAAAGTGACCCGTCATTTCTACCGTGTGGGAATCCCGCAACACTAGATGCACGACGTACTTGTTCGCACTGAAGTTTGCGACCGCACGGGCGCGGCCGAGGTTCGACCACCGCGCGCTCCGTCGCCCATAGTGCTGATGCCATCTCTGTTCGAGCAGGCGCCCTCCATCCCCAGCATCGCGTACCGGCCCTCGGCGGACTGCGACTACACGCTGCTGGTGTCGCGGCTGCGCGGCTCGCCGCCCGCCGCCGCGCCCGCCTCGCCGGCCGCGCGCGCCCCGCCCGGCACGCCGCCGCCGCCCGGCACCGCGCCGCTCGCGCTGCCGCGCGCTCACATCGTGCGCGCGCCCGTGCTGCTGCCGCGCCGTGAGTCCGGCGCCGTTCGCAGTTGACGTCTCTATGGGGACGCGTGGTGTACGCTGTGCCGCCGCGGCTGATGCTAACTGTTGTCTGTCGGGCGTGCAGCGTCTGCGGAGGCCGGCCGGCGCGCGCAGCCGGACACGCCCGCGGCGGCGCCGCCCGCGCCCGCTCCCGCGCCCGCGGCCCCGCCGCCGGCGCTCGCGCCCGCCCGCTCGACGGGCCTGAGCCTCATGAAGACCTACGACTCTGACACCGACTCGGATTCGGGTGCGTGCCGTCGCCGGAAACGCGACCGAAAGTGTATTTTCCGAAAGATTCGCTTTTAGCTTCATTGTTACCAGTGACAAGTCGATGATAAATAAAAACTGAACAGATGCGGGGGTTCTCTCTGCAAGAAAACAAGTGCCGTCGTTGTGTAGTTACTAAACGGTTCACATGCGATGCAGACGCGGAGGCGAGCGGTGAGGGGCGCGCGGGGCGTGCGGGCGCGGCCTCGCCCCCGCCGGAGGTGCGGCTCGTGATCGACAAGATGGCCGCGTACGTGGCGCGCAACGGGGACGAGTTCGCGGAGATCGTGCGCGCCAAGCGCGACCCGCGCTTCGCCTTCCTCGAGCCCGCGCACCGCCACCACGCGCACTACCGCGCGCTCGTGCGCCGCGAGCGGGCCGCCGACGCCGCGGACGCCGCGGACGCCGCGCGCGCCAACGGTACGCGCGGCCGCAACTCGCCTTGCCGATCGGCGGCGCCCGGGGCCGGCGCGCCGCTCGTCGCCGCATGCCATTGACCGTTTTCGTTTCGGCAGCGGTGGTGTCCTTTTGTATCAAGAAGCACAAGGAGCCGGAGCCCGTCCTGCCGAAGCCGGCGCTGCCCTACGAGTCCAGCTCCGGCGACGAGTCGGAGGGCGCGCGCCGCGAGCGGCCGGACGACGCCGAGCGTAGGGAGCCCGCGCGCAACGCCCCGCCGGAGGCGCTGCCCGTCGGCCACATGCCGCCCGTCGTCGTGTACAAGCTGGAGGCCGCCCGCGCCAACAGCCTGCCCATCGTCAGCGCCTTCGAAGCGGTGCCCGCGCTCAAGCAGGCGCCGAAGCTGTCCCCCGCCGTGCCGCCGGACGTGAAGGACTCGCCAAGAGCTACGGAGAAACCGGCGATCGTTCACGATGGCATAGTCAAGGCCAACCCACCGAAAGTAGAAAAGGTGGAAGCAAAACCGGAGAAGATGGAATTCCTTCAGCACAAGCCCGAAAAGGTGAGGAGCAAAACGACGCACAGCGAGAGCTCCGAGAGCAGGACCAGAGACAAACGGAAGTACGAGCGCAAGAGAGAACACAGGTCCAAGTCTGACGGCAGGGAGTCCCGGAGATCCGAGAGGAGAAGCGGCGAGAGGGAGAGGAGGGAGAAGGAGCACAGTAAAGATAAAAAGAAGAGAAAAATCAACAGGGAACAGCTGGACAGCGAGATAATTTCCTTGGTGGAGAACTCTGACGACATGATAGACCTCACGGGGGAGCAGTCCGACTCCAAAGGTACGTCCAAAGGGCCGCTACTTTAGTCCGCAGACACGGGCACGGCGCACAGTGAACCTTCTTCCGGAAGCACTCCAGTTTGTGGCTGCGTCGGCCATTCCCATCTCAAGCCGCTTCCGGACCGGGCGGAAGTGGCTTTTCGAGAGCGCGGCCGGTCCACTCGTGTCGGTCACAATGTGAGCTCGGAACTTGTGTCTGCTTACTGTCGTCTGTAGTTTCTTGATCAAAACGGTCATCTGCTTTTTTGCCTAGTAGTGTTGTAGCGAGCACTGGGAGGTTGAGTGATGGCCGTCTGTCGTGAACTGTCGCAGGCGGCAGCGTGGCGGAGGCGGCGGCCGCGGCGGCGACGGCCGAGGCGGCGGCGGGCGAGGCCGACGGCTCGGGGCGCGGCGGGCGGCGCGCCGAGGACCTGCTGCGGCGCGCCGGGCTGCACCCGGCCGCGCAGCTGCCCACCGGCTCGCTGGCCAGCGCAATGGTGACTGTCCGCATGACCTGCGCACTATCAGTCGGCAGCGTGTATGAGCGACGCCGCCGCCCTGCCGCGACGGTCGAAGGACCACGCGAATTACGTGGCGGAGACGTGCCGAGCGGACTCCGCCCCCCTGCGGCCTCGTCGTCACCGGTGTGCCGCGAGCTGTGCCCATGGCCCATGGAAATAACACCGGCCTTCTATTGGCTTGCGCCGACCCTCGCACGCACTTACACCGTTCATGTAAAGGTTTATTCGATTGGCAAGTGGCGACTAGATGAGTAGGAAAAGACAACTTGTATTTGAAATTAATGCAGTTGATGATGTGACCGGAGGCGGTTGTGATAATGTCTTCCGCGGCGCAGGTGGACACGCTGGAGACGCTGCGGAAGAAGCGCGCGGAGGAGGACGAGAAGCGGCGCCGCCGGGAGAAGCGCCGCCGGCGGGAGCGGCGCGGTGAGTGCGCCGCGGACGCGCGGGGCGTCTGTCGTTCGGTTGCTCTAAGATTTTACGCATCGCGCCCGTCCCGCGGCCGCCGCGAGCACGCACGGGCCCGCACCGGACGCGGCGGACGGCGCGTGGCTCAGGCGGCGCCGTCGTGGTCGCGGCGGCCGCGGGGCGAACTGCCGGGCCGCACGGCGCCGCTCGGTCGGGTGACTGAATTTGCTTGTGTGCGTCGACAGAGTGCGGGGAGGAGTACGGGCGCCGCAGAAGGGGCAAGCGCCGCCGGCACAGGTGAGCGGAGGCGCGGCGGTGCGCGCGGGGGCGTGGGGGCGTGGCGGGGGAACGTTCGCGAGCACGAGGTGCGTAAGCAAGCCAAAGGACACGTTCGCACCCACTGACTCCGGACCCCCGGACCGCCCACGCGGTGCACGTCGGCGAGGAGCTCCCGCAGCGTGCTCCCGCTCGTTGTGCGTTAGGATTAATGGATTAATGTTTGCGTGCGCGTGCCCGCAGGTCGTCGGACGAGGGGCACTCGGACTGCGACGGGTGAGTCGTGCATGTGGTTATCGCTCGTGCGTCAGTCCATTGTGTGCGCGTGCGCGTGCGCGCGACGGAGACGCGGTGTCGGCCGCCCCGCGCACGTCGAGTCGCCGGTAATCCCACGCTCAAGGGTGCCACTTGGTGTTCCCTCTCGACGAGAAAATCTTCGCACTGTTTCAGCTCGAAGAAGAAGAGACGCAAGAAGGATAAGAAGCACAGCAGCAGGGATAAGAAAAGGAGGAGGAAAGAGAGCGAGCTGGAGGAGGAGGCGATGACGGTGGACCTCGCGCACACGCTGCGCGAGCTGCGCACCGCCTCGCCCACGCGCGAGCTCGGGCTGGACACGTGCGGGGCGACCGTGCGTGCCGGCCCGCTCTGCGGCGCCGGGGACTCCTCCGGCAGCGAGGCGGAGCGGCCCGGCGCGGGCGGGCTTGCGGGGGCGGGGCGGGGCGGGGGGCGCGAATACAGCGAGGGCGAGTGGTCGAGCGACGGCGACGGGAGGTGCAGCACGCCAGGCGCCGAGCCGGCCGCGTAGCCGCGCGCGCGCACGTGCCCACGCGGGGACGCGCCGCGGACGCGGGGCCACTTCGTGCGGCTCCTTCGCAGCGACGCGGCCGCTGCGAGCCGGTGGGGCCGGGCCGATGGCGTCGCGGGGGCCATGAACTGAATCGAACCGGCGCCGTGTGCGTGCGGTTGGCTAATGAATCATTTACACATGTTCAATGAATTGCTGCTTGAGGCGGACGGATGGGGAATGGGTCGAGCGAGTGGCGTCTTCCCATGGGGCCTGTGCGGCGACCAGAAGGCAGTCGCGCGGCGCGGCGCAGTCGGGGCGACGGCGGTGTGTGTAATCTGACGACGCAAGGTGCGCGTGTGTGCGCCGCGCGGGGCGGGGCGCGGCGGGGCGGGCGCTGCGGTTGTGAATGTGAAACGAAATACGGATTGTATAGTTCGTGCCGCGTATAACGACATCGATATAGCTGTATTGTTGCGCGAGGACAAAATAAAGTAAATTAAGAGAAATTTTACAAGTGTGTTTTATTGAAGGCAACATTCCTTAGTAATATGGCACGGTGATATCTTTAAGCAAGTAGCGCAAGTCGCTCCGGCGGCCGCGTAGCGCTGGCCGTTCGCGATTCGAATCTCGGATCACGGAGAAGTGGATTTATTAACCCGCGAGGCCGCGTCGTGCTCGGGCGTCGAACGAGCGCCAGTTAATCCTTCGGTCTTCTGTCGCTTGAGAGTTTTTTTTTTTTAAATATTTGCGCGCGACTTGCACACGTAGCGCCGCGCCGAGCAGAACGCGCTCCAGCCGAAGTCCACGGCAGCCGGCGACAAGTGTCGGCGCGTGCGCAGTTCTG
>DWQX01005756.1:0-12453 GCA_018245475.1 Pharmacophagus antenor
TCGTTTTATCATAGATGTCGCTTTTATTAATTTATTTAATTAAAAACATTCTCAACAATTTCTTTAAAAAAAAAACAAAAGCATATTTATTTTCAAAGACAGAGATTTTGTTTTGGAGGAGTGGATATAAGTCATAATAAATAAGAACTAATATTAGATGTACTCACTAGTTTGCACCATTTTCCTGCAAAAGAACTGATTGCTCAAAGCGTTTTGAATCGATTTCGCACAGTCGACTACGGGCACAATGGCGTGCATCTTGTGAAGGTGCATGTCCAAACACGCGGAGTTGTTAGCACTGTTGCAGTCGAAACATTTTATTGCGTTGCCTGTAAAGTTAAAACAAATTTATTACCACACTAAATGTAATAAAGTTAAAGTTTGTTTTTATATAACAGGCTTACACTTGACCTCAATTGATACACATTAAGTGACAATGAGGTCCTAAACCAACTGCTGGAACACAGCATTGCTGGTATGGGGGCAGATTGATATTGATAATGGCAGCTAACTAGGTGGATTCAAAAAAACCCTGTGCTCATCGAAATTACACTATTTGGATGGCAACAGAACTGAAACTGGGGATTCCGTGTTACGAGGTGGTAAATCACTGTGCCAAGAGTACAATGAAAAAAATATGAAATGGTTTTCAAAATACAAAATAATTATTGGTGCGTGGAAAATAAGAGTTAGAAGAACTGATTAAAAGCTCATTACAAAAAAAAAGTAAAATAATACTTACATGTGCTTGTGAAGAACACTGGCAATAAAAAGCTAAGTACAAATTGATTTTGATGAGTAATAAACATTTTACGTACTCCTAGTTATAATTACTCGCAATAATACTAACAGTTTAAATTGCTATTTTATTTTCAAAGGTATTACGACATTTCCATGTAATGCTTTTTAACACTATATTTACCGGACCAGTCATTTTGACTGGACGATCCTATATAAGAAGTTACGTATACTGTTATGCGTTTGATATTTTTGTTTTTTTAACATTGTTCTATATATTTTATTGCAAAACGGGAGAAATATGAATGCAATAATGCGAATACAGATACGAAAAGAAAACCATAAAAACGTGTCGGTAAATCTAGTGTTAAATAAACATTTTATAAAAACTTATGCATGTTATCGGTTATTTTATATATTCTTAAATAAAATTTCGTTATATTTCACTTACAGTCAGATGCGAACTGTCTGTATTAGTGTTCAGACGAGCATATATAACACGGTCGTTTATTATAATCTCTCTTTCGCATGCAGGGGTGGAACTGGATACGTGTGGTTTTGTGTGCGAGTCTATCGTTCTCACAGAAAGGTATGTCTTAGAAAGAGGAAACATTAATAAAGGAATTCTTAAATAGTGTGATTCATATCCCATTGCTACGTTACTCATAATATTACTCACAATTTGTTAGTTATCACATTACTTATTATTTCGTAACAGCTTAACTTCGTTACACCTTGTTGGTCTTGTCGGCGCATATTTATTGTCGCTATATAAGATAATGTACGACGTATGTCATTTTTGATGATAATTGTATTAACATTATTAAAATTAATAGCCTGCAGCGTCATCTATTGGCGAGTGGAGTACAAACAACTATTGCTTGTACAAAAATTAGATAGGTGTCGAATTTAAAAATCTATTTCTAACGGTATATTTTGACTGCCTCTGTGGCCCAATGGTTTAATGCTCACCTTGTAACGCGGAAGTTCCGGGTTCGACTCTCGGACCGCAGATATAGTGGTATAATATATTAACTCTTCGCTGGTATAATTTTTCGAATCAGCCCAAAGCCCATCCTCAATGTCAATCTGCCGCTACAACAGCATTGCTGTTCCGTCAATCATACATATGGCAGCCAGATGTATTCTGGGCGAACACGCTTCACTATGAACGGCCTCATTGTCACTTAACATCAGATAAAATTGACTACAACTATTATCCCATAACCGATTGATAAAAAAAAGTTAAAAAAAAAATATGACCACATTTGTTTCATTATACTCTATGTGGTCGTAGATATGTTAGCGTCACTAGCACGTAACTAAGTCTGCCTTAATCGAGTTACCGTATTGACTGAGCGGTTTTTTTTTTTTATAATTAATGGTATGCACTAGTTCATTCTATATCCCGTTACCTTTCATTCGCTTAGTAAATAAAAAAAAAACAGATTTTATAAAAAGCGCCGAAAAAGGTAAAACATTTGATTCTATAATTATAGCCCAGGCCGAGGGATTCCTTCGAATGTGGTAGTGTAACAAAAAGTTTCGCTTCGTCCTTTATATAGCGAACGGCGGATGGTTGGTATGGTCTGCCAGCGTCAGTTGCTCTATGCGGGGACGTGAGACTGTTGAAAAAGGAGAATGGAGAGTTAATAGGGTTCCTATTAAGGAGTGGACAGACTAGTTCGCTTTAACTAATAATTAATCTGCATTTTCACCATCTAAATGCGCTTCACCATAAAGTGGGGTCACGAACAAGCATCACTGTATATAATTAAGTAATAAAACAACATTGCTCTTTTTCAATTTGAAAGGAATTATCGACGCTACATTATTATGATTATTATAAGATAATTAAATAAAGAATGTAGTGAGAAAGTTATGGTATATATGTAGGTGAAATTATTATTATGGTATGATCATATTTATCAATTAAATTACTATTTTTTTGTTACCGACAATGAAATAACACGTGAGCTGGTTATCACATGATGTTAAGTGACAATGAGGCCGGAGATAGTGTAGCGTGCCTGTCGTATACTACTCACTCACATGCATGTCTGTTGGTACATTGATTATGGTAACTAACCAAACAGGTTAGATATAACCTTGCGACCATCCAAACTCCAGACTTTATTTCGAGGAATCGAACCCGGGATCATCAGTCAAGCGGTATACCAATGCGTCACTGAGGTGGTCAGCCTTAACAAGTTTAAAGTCACGCAGAACATATGTTAATTAATTCTAATGAGCTAGGTTTTCTACACGTATTCGCTAATGCACTAGATGTCGGTGCACGAGTAAAAATGAGTCTATAATGTCATTGTATTTATATATTCTTTATTTTTTCTGTTTGTTGAACGACTATCGTTTCGCCAATATGGTGGGCCTTAATTTTTTTCTTGTAATTGATCCATTTTATTTATCTTCATGTTCATGTAAACGAAGGCAATAACCTTAAAAATTACGTTAAATATATTACCGAGTACATTAAAAGCATAAAACAATCAATGTAAGAGTTAATATAAAAAATTTACAAAACATATTGTCAATTTCTAAATTTATGCTATTTCTTCATTTAACATTTTCATCACGAAAATAAAGAAAACTAATAAAACTCAATTGGCATGTGCTGCCTCTTCGAAGTCGTTCAATAAAGACCTAAAGATACATGGATATGTATGAAATCCGAAGCTATTGTAACCAGATTATACTATGCTAACGTCGTACATTGGGGTCAGCAAATGCTGACACGTTAGTACAAACGTACTATAAATATCTCTTAACCCGTTTCTGGATGACGATTCCTCCGTCAGGACGAGGCGGGTTTCATAAGAGTGTTAACTGATTTTTTATTAGCTATATGCGAACATTTGTCGTCAATTTCACACGATGTTCAGTATTGAGGCTGTAGGTGATGGAAACGTGATCCCGGGTTGGTTACACCAAAGCAGTAGTGGCAGAGGCGAATTGAAGCCAGGCGGGTTCGAGGAAATCTCACCACCGTTCATACATTACTCATGTGGCCCCACAGTCGATTCCGGGAGCTCGCCGTTACAAAGCCACTAAATCACTGCGCCACGGAGGCAGTCTGCAAATGGTGGAACCATAGTAATCTCAGTTATAATCTTATTTTTATGCAACATAAAGAACAAAACTCGGTTGTTTATGTTTAAAAACTCATTAGTAGAAGTAGATTAAAGTAAAAAATAATAATGAAAACCTCATAGATTTCTTACAACAACGTTTACGATTTAACTAAAACATTTTTTTTTCGACAACATACTTTTCTACTCCTGATCACTCTGTCTCCAGCGTTTTCAATTATTTTATACATAAAATATAAAAACTATTGTAATCAAGCTGATGATGTTTAACATTTGCTGATGGAATGGGAACAGAATAAGTCAAAAAGAAATACATTTTTAATTAAACACAGACAAACGAATATAATGGATGTGGCACTGATACAATCCATACTGGCAGACACAACTTCGAAAATTGCCAAAGATCTAATGACTCTGGCAGAATAGGTTTGATTTGTTTTGAATAGAAGATTTATAAGATTTCAATTTAATTTATAAATTTTGTTATACCGTTTTATATTTAGTAATAAGTAAGTTGTTGTAATGGAAATAGTTAAGATGGGATTGATATGTCCATTGTGACAAAAATCCCAAAAAAAAAATAATATAAATATATAAAAACTATACAATATTCTTCGTATTATTACATAATAATGTCATCCCACAGGCGCCACTTGTCCTGTCGCGACGAGAACACGAGCGTGTTAAGTCGCTCGCACTCAAAGAAGGGTTAAGCGTCCATTACGGCGGCGTGCTATTATTTGTGAGTGAATGAGAGCCGCTGGCAAGTAATGAGGACTCTCGACCCACTCCCGTCGCGCAGGAAGCAGCGAGCGGCGGTGCAGGATAACCTGAGTATACTCAATTGTCGCTCACGAGATCAATCTTGCACAGGCCGACGCTATCTCGACTCCTTGAACTAATAAAATGTTTTTTTTTTATTTTTACTGCTTTCATGTATCAATAATATTTGTCGATTGTTTTGTAACACGGAGATTACAAGGTTACGAGTCTTTGAAGTAGCGAAGTTTTCTTTAAGCAAGGATACTTTCGAATCCGCCTAGCTAGCTATCACTCTGCGCCTACCTGCCGCACCATCGTTACTACGTTCCGACAGTCTTACAAGTTAATGCCAGAAGTATTATAGGCGAGCGCGCTACACCACCTACGGCCTCATTGTCACTTAACATAAGGTGAAATCGACGTTAAGTGGTAGTCTATAAACGATGAAAAAGCCGGAAGTATTCTGGATGACCACAATTTACCATCTACAGCGTCATTGTCACTAAACGTCATGTGTTAATGTCAAATGTGGGCAAATGTTAGCTTTACTTTTATAATTAAGATCTTGTGATAATACCACCTTACTCTTTTACTGTCTGTAGAAAGTTTTTAATATTTACATTACTGTTAAAAAATATTTAGGTTAGTGGCAAGATCCAACATGGCGTCCGCCTGTGCGCAGGATACCGCGCATTTAGGCGGGACGCGGCGTCGGAGGGAATCGGGGCAGTGGAAAGGGGGGACGAGGGGGGAGGGGAGCACAGCGTTCAGGCGCGCTGCGTGCCGCGGTCACGGAAACGTCACGTTAATGGCCGCCCACGTGACAAGGTGTGCGGTCGTCCTTTACGACCGTATATGATTATAAGAGGACGAGAAAATATTAAATCCATCATACCGAAGGAATGGTATATTTTACTAGTATGAGTTTCTTTTTAAAGGAGCTACCGGTTCACCTGTTGGAAAGTGTTCACCGTCGCTTATATGCGGCCGCAACGCTCGGGCAGTCGCAAATGCTCTGCCGCGACCTCCAATAGAAAAAGTAGGCTCTTTTTCCCGAAGCCGTATCGGTCCGGAAATACTGTTGGCGTCGAACACCGATTCCGCTATATGGTTGTGCGTGGCTCAATATTACGCTTAAAACGCACAGTGGAAGTTTGCCAGTCATGCAAACAGCGAGGATGTAATGAAATAGTAATTGAAATAGCTAGAGTGGCGAGCCGCTAGCGTGGGACATTTTATAAAATTCCATTTGGCAGTTTTTTTTTTTTTGTAAAACACTAGTGATAGTTAATTAAACCTCTGAACTTATTATGTTAACCATTCCATCATTCAAATTATTATTACAATCGTACAATGTTGCTATTATAATACTAATTATAACTGGTGGCATAAATGTACCGAAATATTTTTTTTTGTCGCCAATTTTTAAAATATTACATGACTTTATTATCTTTGCGTAATCGGGAGAAATAAAAATAAAAGAATTTATCTAGAGATAAACAAAAGAGACAAAGAAATGAGAAAATATCGTGTATATGACGGAATAAATGTAAATTGATAAATTTATACATACTTATAATATGTTACTTTTTTCATTAATGAGATCATATTTTTTCTCGATTTCACCTGATTTTAAGTGACATTAAGACCGCAGACGGTTAAGCGTTTTTGCGTAGAATAGTTACAACTTTGACATGTATAACTGACGGAACACAGCAATTCTGTTATGGCGCTAGATTAACATTGAGAGTGGTATAGCTGGCAGGCGAAAATACTGCTACCATCCGGTCTAGTCGAGTCTGGAGGGTGACGGTAATGTTTTTGTGGCCCTGGAATCAAACTTGGAACCTCCGCATTATAACCACTGCGCGGCAGAGCCAGTCGACAACAATATAAATGTATATCCAATACGTTTAAACCTACATATAGTTACGTAACTTTATATATGTTAGTGTGTACTCGTGTGCCTTGACGTTATTTACTTCGTTAAGACATTAAGATATATGACAAAGGGCGCGTCCCCTGCGACCTCATTGTGGACTAATTGAATTGGTCCGGTCTTGTGTCAATTGAAAAGCAAACATGGCCGCTTGTACGCTCTTCAGCGTACATCATGTCATGCCATCCTAAATTGCGTTCCGTTCGCCGTCAAACATGAACGTGAAATGTTCTTATCACAGATCTTCATGAAGAACGACACTTTTTATTTTTTATAACGTCAATTGTATATAATATTTTCTAAACTGTTTACAATTTATTTTTACAGTAATATCGAGTTGTGATCAATGAAATAACAAACATATGTAGCTAAATACTTTCGAATTATGTGTGATAATTATTATAAATAATAAATATCTGGGACATTTTTCATATGCAGAACTGTAATCCAAAGATAGGTAAGCACCTGTAGTATGTGTTATCATAGACCGATATACATACGTAGATATTTTGAAATAAATGTATAAATATATATTAATAATCATACAAAACATATACAAATATTCATCACATAAATGTTAGTCTTATGCGGGGCTCGGAACCGCGACCCCTGGTGTACGAAGCAGGATTAGTACAATTGCACCAACGGGCCGGTCAAATTTCATGTTTATAGATATCAAGGATAAAAAAAATAAACTAAAAGGAGCCTGCTGTAAAATTTTCCATTTTGAAATTTGTCGTTAACCTAGAAAACTGGCGACATTTAGAGGAGTGATGGGAGATAATTCTATTATCAAACGATAATGGGAAGACAGTTCCCAATTCGAAGCGTATTTTTTTTTGTATTCTTATTATTTTTATTGAGAAGATCAATTTTGATTGTTAGTTTTTTTTTTTTTTGGTTTTTGAAAGAGTGTTCGTCGAACGTTACTCCTGTGAAAAAGTGTAAAAAAACATAAATCCAAAATGGTCGAAAATAGAAAACATTGATTGTTACATCAATTAAAACCAAGTTAATGTTTTTTTTTTTATAGGAAGAGTAGGCAAACCCCGATGGAAGTGATCACCGTCGCCCGTAGACAGCCGCAACACTCGGGGTGTCGCAACGAAATTTATATCGGAACTATGTTTTTCTAGTTTCTAATATATTTATCGTGATACTATGTCGTTAATAACACTTTTATCTCTTTGGTGTAAAAAAATTCTTGGAGACGAGCAACGTTTTTGAACTTTTGAATTGAATTTTCACCCTTATTCTATGTCATAAAATTACAGTGGCAGAATTGTAAATACTTTTGTCTTTTACACCTTCTTGAATATTCATATTAAAAAAAATCGAATGGGATGTCCTCGTTTTTACGAGTTGATACAGTGTTGCTTCTATAAACACATTAACATGGTTTACGAGCTCCAGTTTCGTGCTGAATAAAGATCCGTTTAAATTAATCTAATTAAGCGAGCGAAACATCGATGACGGCCTATCGCTGGTTTGGACTGGATTCGTTTTACAGTGACCTTTCACGCAGCGGTAACATAAAACCGGATGCGGAAATAAATCTACTATCGGTTAACGCATCCAATGAAAAGAAATTATTTGAAACTATAAATCAAATTTTATTTATAATAGCATAACAATATTTCAGTATGGCTCAGATCGTGCGTCAAGTATGGGAAAGATGATTTATCTCTTTATATCTATTTATGTTACTGTACTACTTTTCGGATTTTTAATTTTCCCGTGCGAAATTCTCTACAAAAAAAAGATCGAAGTTTTATAGTTTAAATAGTTGCTACTAAAGGAAAGAAGTAACAGTGACATAAAAGATTTAACAGTAGATTTATCGAAAAATTTTCATGGTTTTATTCGAGTCTGTAGTTATTTTGTTCATTATTGTATTTTTATTTTGTCTGCTTTGGCAATAAAATGTATAGAACAATGTTGCCAGAGGCAGTATGAAAAAATAAATACGAAACTTATTATCCTGGGTTGTTCCGTTAAAATGACGGGTCCAGTAAATCTATTATTCAAATTATTAACAAATCTATAACGTTCTCATACCCGTGTGTCGAATACATGCAAGACATCATGCCGTGAAGTTATATCTCTTTAGACATATTGAATTACGAGTAGTAAGTCAAAAATACGCATTGCTGAAGATTTGAACACTCCCAAAGTAGTGGCATTCCTTAGGAAAGTTCTATCTACATTCTACAGTTTCCTATCTTGCAACCTGGTGGTTTCCGTGACACAGGTGTAGTGGAAACGGGTTGTTAAGATTTTTTCGCACCCACCGGACTAGCCACCACCTGTTGGTTACTTCCAGTGTTAGAGCCAGAGTATTCTGGGGAAGCATGCTTAACCTCCTACGGTCTTATTGTTACATGAGGTGATGCGAAATTTAGGTGAAGTGTCATCTCCTATTGTTAATGAATAGTGGTCAGCTTCATGCTTACGATAATACCGTATCGTGACCTGTTTATTCATACTCATTCTATGACTTTACTGACTCAAAGTTTTGCTGACTATGTAAAAAAATATATATACATTAAGCTATTTTATTACATTAATTTACTTTAACGCGGTTAATATTTAGGTCTGGGTCGGATAAACCTGCGTTGCCCAACCGGTGTCGTCCAGAGACGGCTGATCTTCGACAATCACCTAATCAATCCACCGACTGCCCGCAACAATAGTTGACCAATTTACCGGTGTTACTATCAATTGGATAAACGTCGCTCACCGTTCGTACGGATCATAGATATAATATCTGAGCGCCGGTTAGTACCACCTAGTCACGAATCAGTCGCATTGTGAGTACACCCGCGCGCGGTACACGCCGGCGGCAACCGGCGCGAGCTCGTGCGACGCACACCCGGGAGCGTTACAAGATGGCGCATGTGACCATCGCCGTTTTGGCGGTAATTTGTAGCTTGCTCCACCAAGGTTTGTTGGCCGTAGCGCAAGATCGATGATGGGCGTGTTGGGTCATTTCACCTTTCCGTCGTGGACCCGGCTCTGTTTGATCACTAGTAGAAGTTTTCCTATGTAATATACGTCGATTCTCGTTATGATTTTGCTCTAACGATTTGTAAAGTATTAACTCCAACAGATACTCTCTGTTGCCATAACAATTATGGTAATTAAATTAAAAAAAATATATTTGATAATTACAAAACTTCCCATCGATTATATTTTGCAAGAAATGTTATAAAAATTTTCTAGTAAGCTAATTTGGAATTATGTGTTGGAAATAAATAATTATGAAACATGTATTAAATTTAAATGAATGCAAAATGTCAGTTTGAATTCTATTGCTTCGTCAAAATATCTATTTTAAGAATTAACAATGAATTCTATTTAATATAATAAATACGACGAATCCAGTCGGATTAGGCATTAATAGTTGATTGAAACTGATGTTGAGTGAAACTTGCGTCCGTCAGAAGTGTTTATTGGAATTTATATTTTAAATTATTATATTATGTCACTTATTAATATAACAATATGTCACTGTTTACTAATGCTTAACACATTATCATCCGCATATATCAGCTAAATTTTTGTTTTTGGCGGCGGCGGAATTGTCACGATATTTTAAATTTTGATGCGATATAGGTTCTAAGTATAATAAAAATTATACAATCATGTTATATATTATTATAAAACAAAGGCACAAAAGCTGTTCATTATGGGTTTATGCCTTAAAAACAGCACAGATTTGGTTCATCCGTTACTTTATAATTATAACAAAATGACACGAATGTAGTGTCGCCAGACTTCAGTGTTGATAGAGGTATATCATGTAAATGTGCTATATAAAAATTGTGGTTAAAGGAAAAAATGTTTTTAGATAGTCTCTTATCAGGTTTTACCTAGTTTTAGGTATCATCGCGTATACATCGACGAGCTAAAAAAATTCTATTTTCCTCATCCACGGGCGCAACAGTGGCTTTCATAATAATGCTAAATGGTCGAAAGTATATTTTAATGATCTTCAAAAAATGATTAGTAAGTTATATTATCACCCGCTTCTGTGTTCAACGCAATGATATGCAATTATTGTTTCGTATTTATTTGGAAGGTGTTGTAGCTACGGGCTTGTTTTATTAAAAACGATTACAGATGATATATCTACCATAAAGATTAGGAGAACATGACGATAAAGCTTATTAGTTTAGAAGTTATGAATCCTCAGACACTCGCATGTAATATTCTAACGGAGACAATTAAACTGACGGACAATTAATATCCTTCACCGTTCTCAATTTGCGAAATGTTTCGTACCAATAGCTTTTTTCGAGAGAACTTAATATTGATTTTAAAAGTAATTTATTATAGAAGCAAACATAAATGAAACGTTGATTACGTAGAAAACTATATTTATTCAGATTTCCCTTCATACAATAATTCTCGCTTTTATTCTTTCCCATTTTCTTTCATACCTCATTCCATTTCCTTCTAGCATACCTCGCGCTTAAATAAAGAGAAGACATATCGTTTCTTTATTTACATTATCATCTTATTTCCTAATTATTCTATGTCAAGGGAGTTGCCGTGCTTAGGCAGAAATATGTAACAGCCAAAATGGTCTAGGCCAGTCTTTCCAGTTATGACCTTTACGGGGAGTAATCAGTAACTTTAAAAACTAAGCTAGCTAATGTAACGCTTTTCTTGGTTTTTATTTGTTTTTGGTTCGTATAGGATAAAAATTGCATGGATCGAGGGGACATAGAAAAAATTTTTACTCAGAATGCCGGACATTGTACCAAATACGATGGGTAACATTTATCTAGGCGAACACGCAATACTATTTGCGACCTCATTATCACTTATCATCGTGTGAAAATCAGGTCGAGTTTTAGTCTATTGATCGAAAAAAACATCTGTTTTCATACTCATAAATTCAACGTCTCACATATTGATTTCCATCTGGCATCGACAAAATAAAAAAAAAACCTTTAAAAACAATTATGAAAATAATCAATCAGCTAAACGGTCTCTCCGTTCTGAAGTTTTATGTTACTTTGCATACATGCTCGAGTTGTTAAGACTTGAAAATAAAAATTTCTAGACACTAGGTTCACTTGACGCGTCGTTTTGACTTAAAAAATTTGATTAAAAATTCCACTAATCTCACGCGTGTTCGAATTTTCAGATTTTTTTGTTCGTCCTTCACGGCCAACTCTCCTTTATGTCTTTCTCTAAAAACTGAAATGTAAAAATTGAGATACGACATTACCATGGCCTCCGAAACGAACCGTGAATATGTTCGCGAAAGCCTAGTGTTAGACCAAACCATATAAGTTACTCGTATACACTGCTCTAAAATTTACCTTCATCTTCGCATATTCGGCGTAGTTATTAATAAATACGTTTATTCTATTCATAGTATTGCGTGACGTCACAGCTTATGTGCGTATCGTATCGAACACGTAACGTGAAATGAAGGAATACGAACGAATAGAAATCTTAAAATTGATACATTACATTGCTCAGAGAGCTTTTGTGAGATATCACGGGGACAAGGTTACGGGGTACCGCTGGTGAGGCTATGAGAACGTAATAGATAGATAAAACGCATACTGTCAATAAACAGAATACAGACACACAAACACAAATAGTGAGAAAAAAAAAGGAGGAAATAGTTTTTAGCTATAAATAATCGGTGTACAGATAGTGCAGGGGTGTGTGCTGCATAGGTACAAAGGCCGTAGCTGAGTGCACTTTCCACCTGCTGCAGCTGAAGCACTGATTTTCAGCTAATACCGGCGGTACACACCCGAAACTAAGTAAATGATTAATATAAAAAGTAATTTTCATTTACATATTGAGAAATACAGAAAGAAAGTTGTCACTTAATTGCGGAAAGATTACTTAAAAATTGGAAACTATTACTACGATGTGTCA
>DWQX01005757.1:0-12452 GCA_018245475.1 Pharmacophagus antenor
AATGTTTCATTTGCTTTGTTGTATTTTATGTTATGTTATGAATGTACGTGGTTGCCGTTTCTTTTTCAAATTTTAGATTTTGTAACTTTTTTTCTTTTGTTTTCCACTATATGTTGTTGGTTAATTTTACTTTTACTATTTTAGCACTTAGATTTATATGCCTCTTGTTGAGTCTATCTATTATTAGAAATGCAATAAAAATTAAATCATAAGTTAGATTGATTATAATTTCTGTTGATAGTCCTAAATAAATAAAAAAATAATTTTGACGATCGTGCCCAGAAACATATATTTCTTTTTCATTTGTTTATGAATACCAGGTGACATCGACTGTAAGTTATCCACATTTGGCGAAAATTTTAGTACAAAGACACTCGACGGCTATATCCGACGCTGGTCTACATATAGCAAAAGATCGGACGACTTTAACCGTCATTTACGGCAACGTTTTAATAAAGATAGTACAAGGCATAAGAATAATTTAAATAAACGCTATAAAATCTGTAAACATTTAGTTTTATCTAATTTCTAATATTCGCGTAAATATAAGTAATCATGATATTTAATATCACCTAAATTTAGTAATTTCTGAACCCCGTGCAAGACATGCACATTCTTACCAAGGATGATTTGCAAGACTATTGGGATTAAAAAATAATTTCGTTTAATAAAGAAGATGTATGGGTAGAATTATTAATAAAATCAAATGCTTTGGCATTCCATGCCATTTTAAAACTTCAACACGCAAAGCTGTGCCGATTCAACCATTCAAATCATTCAAAATGTTAGGTAATAAATAAAAATAAACGCAATAAAACACTTTAAATTTAGTTTATTATGAATTTTTTTTTTCGTAAATGTGAAAAACGATTATTACAAGTTTTGTTAAGAAAAAAAGTTAAATCACTGACGTTTATTACTATTCATATATATTTCTTTGATTTTTAAACAACTCGGGTATTGGTTAGCACATGCCTACACTTCTTTTAACATCAAGTTGACGCAACCGTGTCAGTTTGACTCAAAAACATTTATAAAAAAATTTACTATACTTACGTGTGTTCGAATTTTCAGTTTTTCTTATCGTCCTTTACGGCAACTTTGATTTCTTTTTTTTTTTTAAAAGGAAATTTAAAAAGCAAAGTTGCCTTTGTATATGATATTGGTGTATGAAATTACTATGGTCTCAAAAGGGAAACTATTAAAATGTGTCCGTAAACCAAGTGTGTAAAGGGCATGAAAGTATGTTACAATGAATTTTACACGGTTTACCGATATACGTAGTTATGTTACTGCGCAGTAGGTGTTGGGAAATGTACATGCACTTAAATGGGGCTAGTCGCCAAAGGGGTTACAGACGGTTTTATTTCGATAGCTGTTTCGATGTTTTTGTTCATAATTTTGTAACACATTAATCGGCGCTTTATTATAATTATATGTATAGATAAATATATGTTAAACTCATTCCAAAAGATTTTGTTTTCGATGGTATATAGTTATTTTGAATCCGCCTAATCTACTACTACTACTGCTACAATTATTGTCGATCTGCCACAATAACAGCAGTGCTGTGGTCTAACCGCCATACGTACATGCAAAAGCCGGAGTATTCTGTTCGAGAACGCTTTATCATTTAGAGTCACATTTCAACATCATAAGTATTTGAGGTCAACTGTTAGCCCATTCTCGATAAATATTAATTAAAATATCTTTATATTATTCATCAATTTTATAATGTAAGCAAAGTTTCGAAAAGTCATCTATCAAATCGATTCGAAAGAGACTCCAGTCGAGGTAAACATAGCGTCGACTTCCGGATCAAGGTTTAAGTAATTAACTTGAAGTTTACGGCGCTACGGTTTTATTTGAGGAACTTCCACAAATCTAATATCCGTTTCCCGCGTGTTACGTTCAAACTCTATTTATTTTTCATATCGGTTATGGGCTAATACTTGACCTAGATTTTAATTGATGTTATGTGACAATGAGGCTGTAAGTGGTAAAACGTGTTCGTCCAGAATACCTCTAGCTCTCACACGTATGACTATCGAAATACAGCTATGCTGTTATATGGCATTGAGTATATTAGGCGAGCGTGTTTAAAAACCTTACCACCATCCAGACCCCACTACTGTGGCCTGTGAATCGAATCCGGGACTAATACTTAAGTCAGTGGATTTAGAATAGAATAGTCTTTAATGCATAACAAGAACAAAATAAAATACTCATGAAACAAAATAAAAAAAGTAACTGTAAAAAATAGAGCGAAGTAAAAGAATACGTTAGCAGTGCAAAAGGCTTCTGAAAGCAGTCTCTTCCAGACCACCTTACTTAAACTATTAGACTTTCTCTCCATTTCTCTTATGCCAACCGCATTATGTCCAGGTGTTACAGTTTTATTTTAATGAAATATTAAACTGTAGACATATTCTGATCCCAATAAAATATGTCCACAGCGCTATAACAATGTCTATTTTCTTATATAGTCTTGATAGGGTGTAAGACCCTAATTATAGCTCGCGAATCACCGGATTCGCGAGCCAGTTTCGATAAAGCTGTAATAGTCGTCATATGACTAACAGCGCTAACTTCACCGAATCCAGCAGCAGCAGACCCTAAAGAAATATAAACTTCCTAAAAAAATTACCTTTTTTCCTGCTATTACATTTTGTATAACCACAAAAAAAAACATTAGGCGATTTCATGCGATCCAATAAAAATGTTAAATACGGTTTTTATGAAGATTCAAATACTTTTCTTGATGTGAATAAGTCGTAGATGAATCAATTTCGTTACCTATTTAAACAGTAAACTCATGACACCTTATCATAATCTAATATCTTATTTTCAATATCTCTCGTCTTAATTAAATTTACTTGACAAAATTTGAAAGTTATCTGTTAAATTTGAAAAGACGAAAGTTATTTTTACTTAGCTTGTTTCGACGAGTAGAAATCATAACAGGTGTGTAATATATTTACATTAATTAATTTAATATTGTTATTAATCACCATTAAAGCTTTTTGAGATATTAGAACAGGTATTGGGAGAAAATTTTATATAGTATTTGTAATAAAATATAATAACATGTTATATACAGCTATATTTTAGGAAAGCAAATTAATTTTTTGAATTGCTGATCAGTGTAATTAATTAAATTGTAGAAAGTGCTCAATATCTTACGTCTCAAAAAGATGGTTAAATTTATAATGTAAATTGTAAATTGTAATTTTGGAAACGTTTCATATATATTTTCATAGATGTCTTCGCAAAAATAAAACATCTAAGAAACATTGGAAATTTGTTACATCCTACGTTATGTAAAAAAATAATTAAACACAAAAATTTATTTGTTGATTTCATTTTATTTTTAAACGTGAATATTACGTCTAAATAACAATCTTAACGCGTAAGCAACAACTACACGTGCCATCTTCAAGAGATGTTTTGCGTTCGACAACACGACGTCGGGAGCCGACTTCGTAATGTGACTTTAACATTGGTGATTAGAAATCAGAAATTAGCAAATTAGTTTACTTTGCAGTTGAGAAAATTATCGCTTGGATCAATAAATTATAAGAAAAAAATCTTAAAGTTTTTAGACATATTATGCTGAAAAGACTAAATAATAATCTTTAATTTTTAAAGTTGTACATATACGTATTTTTATCACGAAGAGAGTATAGGTTTTATTTGACAATGGGCTCATTTATGTAAAAGGACCGCGCAACTCATAACCTATTCTGGTCTATTAAATAGCGTCCTAAACTAACAGTTTATGGAGATGTTATTTACATCTGTCCCTGATCCCAAATACCCAATAACAAGTAAATTATCCAATCGTAAATGCGTGCGGTCAGTGATGTATACGAGCTTTCGTCTAAAAAAATAAGACTATAATTTATCAATGTAGAATTGTTAATGAAATAGAAAATTCGTCATGTATATGAGAAACACCGGAGGCACTATTGATGATGATACGGTTTTTGTATTGATTCATGATTTGCCTATTGACTTTGTAGTTATCGCAGCTTTTATTTCTGTAGCCAAACAAAGGTGTATAATCTTTACTGTGTTACAGTTCGTACACAGTGATGTTTAATGAAATTATAGGGTTAACGTAACTCCGGGCTCGACTGCCTCAGCGGTTTATAATTTGCCTTTTAACACGAATGTCCCCGGTATAACTCTGCGGACAAATGAGTGTGAATTGAGGAGATAAGATTTCCTCTTGCCTGGCTAGTTGCCACTTAACATTGAAGCAATACTACTGTGCCGTTACAGTAAAGTATTAAAGGCAAATGCGCTTTATCGTCTACGGACTTATTGTCACTTAAAAACATGTATTAATTGAAATCAATTATTACTATATCACACAAAGCATAAACCATTCTCCTCCAGCGAGGCAATGCTAATACTTTGCTCGCTGTTCTGCCAGTTGGAGATGACCGGCGGTTTTTTTTTTTAATTTATGGTATAGTAAATAGTTATTTGACATGTAAAATCAAATATCGTTATCAATGAAGCGGAAATTTTACTTTTGCAATAAATATCTTAATATTTTGAGCGACGAGTTCAATATGACAACAAGCACCACATTATTAAGATCAGTAAATCCAATAAAGTCTTTCGTTGAATATTACAAAGGGAATGTAATATAAACTCTCGACACACGGTCGATTCCTTTATAACTCTAGAGGAGAACACCAACACAATTTCATGTGATATAATTATATTAAAATGATATAAATGTTTTTATACAGGTAATTCTCGTAAAAGAAAAATATAAAACAAGAGAGCTGTATTCCATTCTTTACGGACTACATAACAGGAATAAAGACATCTCGTTCTTTGTGCTTGTGCGAATACAACGAACTATAAAGATTTCAAGGAAATAAATTGAGATTCCGTAGTGCTACTACACCAAGCGATATTACTGTATAAAGGTCAAATTATGAATAGCGCTCGATTTAATTTCTGTACTTCAAGAAGCCAGTTCTAACAAACTTGCTAGCGAACTTCAGAAAATTAATGTAAAAAAGGAAATATATTTCAGGGAACTCGTGTAAGGTAAACTTTCTCAGATTTCTCTCCTTCAGAAAGGTCAATATTTGTTATTAATTACATTACCAAAAGTATTATTTCTCTTTTTAATTAAATGTTAATAAAAAAAATTATATCGTCAACGTTATAAAGACACCTACATTTTCTGGTAATTAATTTTCTATTAGTTTTCCAATATTTAATAAATCATATAAAAACTAGTAGAAAAATCTTGAAAAGTTTATCATAGATAACTTTAATTAAATATTCCACTATTGCATATAGAGAGGTTAATCTGAAGAAGCGTCAAATCAGTAAGACAATATATTTCCCACTTATTTTTAAGGACACATCACATTAAAAAAGAGTTATGCTCAAATATTCCGATTTCAAAAAACATTGTACACTAAATATAACAATTTTTATAATCTTATAAGCTTGTTTCACACTCGAGTAACTCGTGATATTAATTAAGTGAAGTTAAGCAAATAAAGTTATCAAAACGGTATCCGACGACGAGCGGAGTATGGACCGTTTCAGTACAAAGTCTGATTCCTATTATTAACTTATTCCTATTATTAAATTTTAACTTTATTACTGGAATCCGCGTTAAAAAAACAATTTGGGCATTTGTCTATATGAAAAGTAGTCAATGTGGTCTTTAATTAATTTAGAATTAGTAATTTTATTATTTTTCACTGCCTCCTTGGCGCAATGACTTATCGATTGCCTAGTAACGGAAATTCCCGGGGTGGATTCTCGGCCCATAGAAGTAGTAGAGTCTGATTGGTGTTAACGCTTTTCGAACTCGCCAAGGCTAACTACCACACTCGATGTCAATCTGTCGCCATGACAGAGTTGCTGCATTCCCGCAGTCATATATATGTGAAGCAAAAGTATTCTGGGCGAATACGCTTTACCATTTAGGGCCTCAATGTCACTTAACATAATGTAAAATCAATGTCAAATATTAGCCCAAAATCGATAAAAAAATTATCTTTGTAGAATACTTATTACGAGGACGAGTATAGGAAATAATGTGTTATAATAAAAGCTTTTTAGCATAAAAAAATAATCTTACTTTGATGTTAAAAAGGTTAGTTTTTGTGCCTTTTAAGACAGTTTCTCATTGGATTCGTAAATCAAACATGTTTTAACCATATATATTTAATCCGTCTGAGTCTGGCTTATGTCAGTGTTTTTTTTTTTAATTATTCTCTCTATGAAAGACTGCTTTTAAAGTAAATGTACACTGCCTTTTAACGTCAAGTTGTGCTGTGTCTTAAACTATAAATAATAAAAACAAATCTTTCTTATTCACTTTATTTTTAATTTTATTTTTAACTCTAGCGGTATCGATTAGTTACAAATATTTAGTCAGGTACGAAAATTATATATACAATAACTTATAAAAATAAATAACTACAGGAATAGAGTCAACCAATTTTCTATTTCATTGTCCAAGTAAATAACTCGGTCATAAATGTGACCTTTGGGAGTCTAGGTCCCGAGAGAAGATGGTTAAGATTATTATATGTCTATTGTTAGGAATCTGAGTTATTTTTATAAGAGAACTGGTCTATTATACATTTCCTATAAAAGATCGAGTTGACTATACAATTTTTGTATGGAGTAATTTGCATAAGCAAAAAATTAATGCGAGGTAGGGTTATGTATATGTTCCTTTTTTTATAAGTTTTTGGGCTAACATTTGACTTCGATTTCTACTGATGTTAAGTGACACTAAGGCGGTAGGTAGTGATACGTGTTCGCCCAGACTACCTTTGTCTCTATCATGTATGACTATTGAAACATAGCATTGCTGTTAACCATCAAGGCTCAACTAAAACCTGTGGTCCGAAAATCCAACACTGGACCTCCGCGTTACAAAACATGCGGTAAATCACCGTGTCACGGAGGCAATCACATTGCACAATGTATTAGCGTTGTATTGTTATAAATCAGTGTAACATTAAGTTTTAGGTGAAATTCGGTTGCTTTATTACGCTTTCTTCTATTAAAAATACGAATAGCATCCAGTGCGCGAAATTATATGATAAGGTTAAGTTCTATATTTGTAGGTTACTTCTATTCAGGAAATGTTGAAAACCTTTCTCTCAAATGACTTGCCTTTGTAAGTTTATAGCTGGTTATAGGCTTGAAGAGGCTAAGTAATATCCGACATTAAGCGTAGGATCACTTGGAAAGGTACCTAAGAGTAAGTCATCAAGCCATATATACCTGAACATAAGTTTAACCTTCCTTTACGAGAGGCCATTTGGAGTGATATAAACTTGCCTGTTGTTTTCTTTATTCTCAAATAGACGATTATTCGCTTAATGAGCAATGCTATTGGTGCTGTACTTAACTGCCACAATGCCGCATTAGTTCGCTGTGCTACGCGGTGTGGTTGTTGTTAAACGTAAGCGTAATAACGAAAGTAAAATTAAAAGTTATCGATATATATTAAAAAGTAAAAATTTATTTTAACAATAAATAGAAAAAAAAAACAAATTATATCTATTCTGAAAATTTAAATTAAGGCACCATGTCGGATTTATGTTCGTCATTGTCTATGATAATTATAAATTTTTCGCATATATTATTTAATATTTATATGCAAATAAACAATCGATATAACTTAATAGCTAAGTTAATTATCATTCACAAACTTACTCGCACACAGAATTTAATATGAATATCAAGTGAAAATATTGAATAATGTATTGAACTTAACATAATTAATTGCGGTAAAGACTGAAGACTGGAATGCTTTCTTTTACAATAGTTTTGTGACATAAGCATAAATCAAGATGTTAACTTACCGTGAAACCAATGCCGACGGTAGCCGAAAAGTTCCCCTGTTGGAACTTTCCGGTTTCGAACTGAACTAGCAGAGAAGTCTTGCCGACGCCGCTGTCTCCCAGCAAGATCGTCTGTTATATAAATAACCATTAAATTGTACAGTTTCCGGACAAACTTCGACTTTACTATAGAGTCATCTTATACTATAGAATAATCTTTATAACACACAAAAAATAAACTATAATAGAAAAAAAAACACAAAATACTGCAAAAATAGTACACAAGACAGTCTTTCTGTCAAAAGCAGCTTCTTCCAGATAAGTTTTGGACGGAGATATAATTTAAGAGTAGTGGTATAGTATGCCATTTTTTACGTAATAATTGTAATCGAAAAATATGATCACATTATAAATATATAAAATTAAATTTGTCAACAGCCCTAACGTAAATAAGAAGAGCTGATAGGTTTGCATCAGTTTCTTTCAAATATAATACATAGTTCAAAATCTATAGAAGATAGACCAAATCCGGAGTCGGCAACGCGCTCGAGACGCCTCTAATAAATACATGCGTCCATAGGCTACGTTAACCGCTCACCGTCAGGCGGGCCGTAAGCCTGTTTACCAAATTAGTGGTATAAAAAAATACAGTTTTTAAAAGCTATGGCGCCACAAACGAATAACAAAATTTAGCGTCAAACTTATATCATTCTTTTTAGATCACAGGATAAAAATTAAGTAACCTAAAATAAATAACCTTTATGATTTCAAGAAATAAACACCCTATACAGAATGAGTTTTCGTAATAAAACTTATTACCGTTATCAGGGTAACTAAGGAAAAAGCATGTTTATGTATATTTTATGTCGTAATTGACTTTTTTTTTAGCTCTCTAGTTCTATACAGAGTTATTCATTTTTCTTCCGTTTTTACAAGTTTATCAGGTTTCATAAGCAATGCAACAATTGTTAACAACCATATTATTAAACTTAAGAATTAAAAATGTATTATAAAGAATTACATAAATCGTCTTTAAATTTAAGATGTAAATAAGTCTTCAATTATGGTTTTTAACGACGGGCCAATTCCTAAGATCCTCTGTTCACATTCTTTGAATGAATTATTAATGTAGTTAATAATGTAACCTTTTCTCTCATTAAAGCGTCATGACTAACAGTTAATTCATTTTGCACCACATAGCTCTTATTATTTCACTATATATGGGGCCCTTCAATCCGGTGCACGTGAAGATTTTCACATTATTTTACTATTATCTGAGGGCGGATATAGTCAATGTGTCTACTTGGACAGTTCCCGTAAATTGTATCATCTTTGGTTATCGGAATAAAACCTTCGAATGATACCTTGCTTATGGGAAAACAGTCATGTGGGACTCACTAATTAAAATCCCCTCGGTGCCCCCAATGCATAACGAGGGGCCCCGGGATCTCTAAAACACAAAGTTTCCCCTCTCTTCTACGTCTTAGCACGTCCCAGTGAGGTGTATAACCTCTCGTAACTCTCTCGTTTTGCTACGACAAACACGCGCCCGCCTTTGACGTTCTTGTGAAATAAAAACATTTTAAATTAAACTTACTTTGTGAATGGGCAAGTCCTCATCGACCAGAGTGCGTGGTGTCTCGGAGGGAGGGCGGTAATCCGGGTAGCCGGTCGGAGAGGGGGTGCTGCGCTGTACCGGGGCGCGGAGCGTGTCCTCCTCGAACACGTCGTCGCTCATGCTGTCGTCGGTTGCCACTTGCTGCGGAAGGACGTCATCAATTTATAATTTTCCATTAAAACGGCTTATACCCGTCCGGTACATAAAATTTCAATTAAATAATGTAAAAAAAATAGTTTTGTTGGCGGTAGCACATGTATGAACAGTAAAAAAAAAATAGGAATTATGAAATCATGTATATTTTAAATCACATAGCAAAGTTCCGTCGTGATACGTTCAACAGTTTCAGCTCTATTGATGGAGGAAAGTTATGTTTTCCTCTTATATATTAGAGATTTGTGTACTGTCCGGATAAGAACATTTACGTAATAAAAACTAATTATTTATTTATTTTGATAAA
Organism: Pharmacophagus antenor; assembly: GCA_018245475.1. NCBI lineage: Eukaryota > Metazoa > Arthropoda > Insecta > Lepidoptera > Papilionidae > Pharmacophagus > Pharmacophagus antenor. The sequence goes on from DWQX01005757.1 coordinate 9,926, forward strand.
TTATTTCAATAGCTAACCACAAACATAGAAAAGAAATAATATACTGTATTTTTGTATAATTTTAGAAGTAACTTGTTTCTTGATCTTTCCTATAATGGATTACGTCAACAGTTTATAATTACAATTAGAGATGGTCACGAAACATGATAACAAATGATAATATTATAACACACCGTATACATTTGAAAATAAATCCCTACTTCAATTTATAGATGACGTAACATGTCCTCCACATGCATCAGGAATATTTAATGGGAGCGTTATCAATTAGCTGTTCGTATGGGCTCTGTGTCGGCTTAGTCGTTGCCAGTCTGATGGATTAATAACGTAATGCAATATCGGACGCCGAACCCACAGTAGCACGACGTTATACGAGTTGCATAAGAGCTACTGTTGTCAACCATTAAAATATTATAATATTATATTAAAATAACACAATATTTACTTTCAAACAAATCTAATCGGTGAAGAATTTTTTGGTAATTGAAAATGGAAATTATTGAACAAAACTTATTTATTTTGTTTAAAAACTTAATTCCACAAGCCAGGCGTTACAAAGGGCCGACTTAATGCCTAAAGGTATTTTCTACCGGTCAACCTTGGGAGGATTTGAATAATATATTCGCCCGGTTGAAACAAAATTTTGACTGACATTGAAAAATTACGACCAGATGCAAAATAAATCTCTTGTTACTTTTAGTTTAGGGTTGATTTATATACCAAATGTTTATGGAATTAACTTTTTATCAGTTTATAAGTTAAAACTTGGTACTACTTATTAATAAAAAAAGTTCAACTTCAATTGAGAACTCACTACTTGCAGTCGGTGGATAAAATTTTAAAACAGATCTAGATCTTTAAATATTAAAACTATAGCTTATTTAATAGCCTTTCAGAAAATTATTAGATCTTTTTTATATTTAATTAGTTAATTTATTTTCTATAATATATTAGGGAAAAAATAATGAAAGGGCTAATGAAAATACAGTTTATTGATAGCTGCCGGGTGTTAGGGTAGTCTGGATGAGACTGCTTTCAGCAGTAAGACCGCCTTGCACTGCTGACGTATTCTTTTACTTCGCTGTATTTGTAACACTTACTTTCTTTTATTTTATTTAATGTGTATTATTTTTATTTTTTCTTTTCGTTATGCAATAAAGACTATTCTATTCTATTCTAAAATTCATGAAAAGTCGTATCTAGAAAAAAATTAGTTTAACTCTTTTTCTCTTCTTTTTATAATCAAATTGTCTACAGAGATTACAATGGTTTGCAACTTTCTCGAATTACTGTGTAGTTTACTATATAATCTACTTGTAAAATTTGATCTTAATTGTGAATGACATCATGTAATACTTTATAAATTTTCAAACAAAAATCAAAATGTTAATGTTTTATTTATAAAACACAAAAAAGGAAATATTTCCCGGCTTATGGGCGATAAATTCCGTTGACACTGCTTGCGAAGTTTTAATCGGATGCCAGTATACTCCTTATTATGTGGTGTTTTATAATATTTACACATAGCCGCTACCGGTTAGGTTAAAAATCGTGTTCGGAACAACCCTAGCACCATCTAAATTTCACTAATTATGTGTATAACCTAGCAGTCGTGCCAGGGATCTGAAAAGGGACGCCATTGCGTTACAAAGACGCTTTCTTCCGTTATTCATTCAGTTATCAAAATAAATAAAATGACATAACGTATATGTAATTAGTATTGAACAAAGTGTCAGCAAAATATTGTAACAACCTAATATCACATGCGACTTCCGATAACCGTACACTACGACGACCATATTGGTTTCCGACTGAAAATTATAATGAAAGGTAAAGATCGTTTTATTATTTTTTTTTATGGAAATTTTAACGAATCCTTGCTAAGAGCGTAGTTCAGTGACAATAAAGCTGCAATAAATGTTTTGCAATATATATTAAAAAAAAAATTCTTTGTCAAGTAATAAATGTATTTTTTAATGAAATGAAATTTATTAACAAAACGTTTAACTGTTAAATAATTTATACAATTTCAGTAATAAGCATGAACAGTTGCATTATTTTTACAATGGAGTTTGTTAAGTGACACTCTCCTTGTAATTTTTAAAAGCCTAAATGTACGACATGTATTAAGGTATACTTAACCCTATATGTATGTATTATATATCCTCCGTTCAAATCTAATCAAATTCCTCTCTGTTCAAAGTGAAGCGGTAAAAATTCAATCCGGCACCATTTGGATTAATTTTCGAAGAATATTTATTTGATTTTACAAATTGAATTTACTCGGGAGAAATCGAAATAACCACTAAAATATTTTTAGCCTGTCTACTTGACTTGTGTTGTGGGGTCTAAAGTTTCGATTCCCGGGCCTATTGGATAGTGGAGTCTGGATAGTGGAAAAACCCTAATTTTTCGATCCCGCCTGGTTCGCTACCACCATCAAAGTGAATCTGCCGCCATAATAACATTTACTGTTCCGGCAGTCATATATGAGAGACCCACAAGTATACTGAGCGCAGGTGAAATC
>DWQX01005758.1:0-12449 GCA_018245475.1 Pharmacophagus antenor
CTTCGATAAAGCTGTAATGGTCACTGTGACTAGCAGCATCTACTTCTCCGAATCCAGCAGCAGCAGCAGCAGCAGCAAGAGATTCAGCATATACTGCAGATTGGATCAGGAAACCTTGGCGAGATTCGGGTGCGGGGTATTAATTATGGTCGATATTATTTCGTTTTAAATATTTTTTCTGCTGTCAAGGGATGAGATATTTATATATTATATAGACGTAAGTATAAAGTAAAAGCCGTTTGCTTTGCCATAGGGATATCAGGCAGGATAACTTACCATTTAGACTACTTTACACACATTTCTGGAATTAATGTACAATTTTATACGACAACTTATATTCGACACATCCTGGACCGCCGCTCAATAAAGACTAACTAGTCCTTATGACTCAACAACTTTCACAATCAATAATACCAACATATAAAATGATTACTTTTGTGTGTACTGAATTATTATCGATATATACAAATTAAACTATCTATAATATTCTTATAACTGTAATCCAAAATTATAAATAATTGCAAAACCTATTATAATTGGGAAGTTGATATCTATGGCAATAGCTATCGCTTTGCTATAAAACGTGACAATCGTGATTTTTTCTCATTTTATATAAAAACCCTTAGAGCGTTTAAAGCACAAAACACTGAACAAAATTCTATCATAATACGTAAACACGTTTTTAATATAATTGTATATTTGTGAAAATTATTTTTCTCATATCTCAATACTGAAAATTGTGCATCATTTCGTATACATTTTATTCATTAAACGTCAGTGTTGAAAACAATATAAGTGAACCGTGGAACTCATAAAACGCGGTTTTTAAAACCCATTCGTATTTAGCGCATGCATCTAACTGAAGTCGAAACTGGAAGCGAAATTAAAGCGAGGACTTTTCAAAGCGAAAAACGCTGCGGACTTTGTTTTATCATAAAAGTACTAAGAAAAAGCCAATGCAGCCGACGAAAGAAAAACAAACGCGTTCCGCTTCAAAAAGTATATTTGACTTTCGCGTTCTCAGATAACGCTCAGCCGGGCGAAATATGAAAGAAGAGATATCAAAACGATCTCTCGCGCACTAAATCACTGCATATAAGGGGCATAGCGGCCATATTTACTCACAAACGGACGAAATAAATGTTTTTATTACATAAGGCGTATTTTCTCAGAGGCTCATTTGCACTTTCCCATTCGAAACTCTACTTAATGCTTTGAAAAATACGTTTCGTTTTTAATCGTTAGCATTTTTCTAACCGACCGTCGATTGTTTGTGTTAAAACAAACCCCATCACTTACGATATAGAGAAGATAATTGCTTGATGGTTAATATGGAAAGCTAGCTAAAGATCGTAGGTATAATAAGGGCTGGTGCAAAATTTTAAGTAGAGGGATTTGGAGGAGACTGGTGAGCGCGGGTGGGTTTCAACGGTACAAGTACAAACGTACGCGTGTATGTAAAGGTATATATCTCTGCGGACCAACGAATTGAACAAAGAATTATGTAGGTTGCGACTCGCTTTTTATTGAAGCTAACTTTCATCCGAATAAAATTGTATTAAGCTTTTATTTCATACTGTTATTAAATTTTTGTTTGCGTATTTTTTTTGTTATATCACGGAGTCAGGATATCATAGTTTCATTTTACCATCATCTGACGGATAATGCTAAACCTATTAAGCTATTTTAAATGCCTATTTTTTTTAATAGTTAAAATGGGCAAACGGCTAAAGCACTAACGTAATCATTAGTAATGTATACATGGAAGAATACAAATCCAGGATAGTAGGAGCTTTAAGGTAGGAGAGAGATCTTTTTTACTAAGTCAAAACAAATCTATAAGGGATTAACGTTGATGACGAGAGATATAATTTGATTACCATGTCGTTAAGGGTCATATTATTAATATTAAACGTCAAATACGTGGTCAAGTTTGCAACAGTAGTTTCTCTAAAACGTAATGAAGCAACACATTATTGTCTTAGGTTTCAACCGCACGTACATAGTAATTTAAGTACTAATGAAAAAAATTAAGTTTTCATAATAAATGTAATTTCACTGTAATAAAGTCTCTTGATTCGAATAAAGATTAACGAGTAATGACGTAATTTTTTTATGTTTATTGTTAAACGGTAAGACGTCATATGCTTATGGGTATAGGAAGCTGACATAGTCGCGAATTCAACTTAGTTCTATCTATGTAGCGTATTGCGAATGCAATATCTATCGCCTAGCAACAAAAATAGAGGGTTTTTAAAGTAACAGCAATTATAAACGTAGAAGTGTCTAGTAAGAACAAGCTACCAGCAGCTATTGAACAGGTTAGTCTATTAACCAGAGTATAATTTCAAACCGGTCATCGTGTCATCATTCTCTAAAATGAAATTTGGCGATATATTGAGGAAATTATTTTGATTGTCTCCGTGGCGCAGTGGTTTACCCGCTTGCCTTGTAACACGGAGGTCCCGGATTCGATTCCCGGTCCACAGGAGTAGTGGAGTCTGGATTGTGGTAGGCTCATTCAAATCTGCCTGGCTAGCAACCACCCTCAACGTTAATATGCCGTCATCACAGAACTGCTTTGTTTTAGCAGTCATACATGTGAAAGCCTGATGTATTCTGGGCAGAACACGCTTTACCACCTACGGCTCCATTGTCACTTCAACCTCATCAACACAAGAGAACACACTATTAAATGAAATTGAAACCAAGTGTTAGCCCATAACTGATAAAAAAAAATTACGGTACACAGTAATTCTTTTCAGCTGGACAATATTTAAGCCCAGTCCATGTCTTTAAGTCTTTGTAGCACAGTTTACTTCACAATCTACGGCCTCATTGTCCCTTTACATCGTGATGGAATAAAGCGTAAGCTGAGTGCCGGTAAAAAAGAGTCGATTATCAACGTGACCGACCGACCTGCGTACCTAAGTACAAAGATTCATTGTCATCCTTTCCAAATCTCCAGTATCTTTAGCACTGTAAATCGTCAGTATATCAAGCAAGCGACAGAAATATTTTTATTTTTTAATTTTAGCAAATGAAAATGATGTAATAATTGATCTCTGTCATTAAATACTGATGGTAGAATGAGAAAAATAATTTTTGGTCAAAAACCAGTAGTACTAAAATCAATATAAATTTTTATATGTATCTGTATCTGCATTTCTTTTGGTTTCAACGAACTGATAAATGATACCTTACTTGGATGGTGGTAAGGCAACACACGCCTGACTAACTACCACTCGCAATGTCAGCCTGTTGCTATAATAGCATCACTGTACTCCGGCAGTCATAGATGAAAGAACAAGAAGGATTCGGAGCGATTACGCTTCACCATCTAAGACCTGTGGTCGTGTTACACCACTGTGTATAAAAAAAATTAGGAAAAGGTTTGCTAGTTTTAGACATTAATTATAACTTAATGTAAATGCATTCAACAAAACAGCAGGTGATATTGAGAACAAATGTTAATTCTTCGTCGATTAAAAAAACTTACGTTGATATCAATTATCATTTAGTACCCATACCGGATATGGCATCTGTAAGAAATATTCGTTTCATAAAATTATTGTTTTTAACGATTACTATCGGGTAATAAGAGAGAATAGTGCAGTTGTCACACTGCCTATAGAAGTGTACAGATCAATGTGCCCTCAAAGGCTTCCATTATATATACAAAAATATAGATAAAGTACTACGGTAATTGGAGCCATTACCGTTCTCTCTAATGCAAGCCTTAAGCTCTGTCGTTGAATTGTAATTGGAAGACTCATAAAGGGGACGGAGGGACCGGAAAAGGGGACCGAATGGGACGAAAAAGGGGGGACGAGGGACGGACGACGGGGGAGGGGAAATGTATGGAAATGACGCACCGCTATTTCCCTGTTTTTGTATTTGATTATCCTTTCAAGACAATATTTCGCGGGGTCCGGAAATTAATGAAGGCAATTTATGCGACGCGCGCCGTGGCCGCCTGGTTTTATTTAAATAATGTTTTTTTTGTCAATTTTTTTTTGTTTCATTCTGAACCCGAGGCTTTTTGGGGCGCCTTTTGTAATTGGGGCGGTGTTTGTGGCGTTACACTTCGGAACGAAACGGAGAATTTTGTTTTGCGTTTAGGATTAATGGAACCTTTGCGGTATATTTTTTTGCTCGACTAATGTGCGAAATCTTCATGTTCACGAAATTTTTGTTTGCTTGAAAAAAATACTTTTGGGCACATATGTTTCTTTCTTACTTGCGTTTACTACCAGAACAATGAAATTGTGTATTTTTGAGCAACGGTAGCCAGTAAAAATATTTAACTTTCCTAAATTTAAAATTGACTAAACAAACATATGGAAAAGACTAAACGTACAATTAAAGTAAAAACGACATCCGTTATATCGACAGATAGAAAAAGTTAACAAACTCTCGATTCGCTTATTGACAATTGGAAAATGCTTACTTAGTCGACGATTTCAAGATGGCCAATCTGCGCCGTTCCGTTTCATAGGAAATGAGAAAATTAATTAAAAAAGGGAAAGAAGAGGTGGGGGGGGAAACAAACAAACAAGCCAATAAGCGTTGTTTGTTTAGGCGCGAACGGAACGGTATCGCATTAGGCGAGGTTCGTTACTTACTTTATACATAGAACGCAATTTCACCTTGCTGATAGATGCGCTATATTATTAACAATTATTATTATTATCGTTTAATTACGAAATATTCTTGAAACATACGTGTATGTAAAATTTACTTCTCTCTCTCTCAAAAAGTGAAAAGATAAGCAAGAACGCAGTATTTCACGGAACGCGTTAAATATACTGAATTTAATATATATACGACTATATGCGAAGATCATTTTATTATTACTTTAACAGTATTAAATAGAATTTCGGCATACAAACGTTTGTTCTTACTGTACATATATACTAACTATCCAGATTCAGATAACTGAAAAGATAAAAAATATCCTCTGAAAGGACACAATTGAAGATATTTCCCTTGTTTTGTATTACTCATCAAGGCAATAAATACTAAGTTAATAATACTATTACAAAGCAGGAATATGGTATAATTAAAAATTAAAAAAAACAAAGGCTCTACACTGCATTAAGTCTTCTTGTATAATAATTTATACAATATAATAGATACAGATTAATCCTTTTATGTAATACACAATTAAAAGTTTTACCCTGAACAGTAGGAGCATCGTTTGGATTAGAAGCACGCACTTTTACGGCAATTTGTCACAAAAAGTTGGCAACTTTGGCCCCCCCAGGGCCCCAGCCACGTCATTTATTATCCATCCCCAACCTCCCCCCTTTGGTCCCCCTCTCCTCCCCACCAAGGGCCGGTAATTTTACCTTCAAGCCTTCACGGGAGTGCGTAATGACTAACGATCTGACGTAAATCGCAGGGATTTACCCCTCATCTGTGTATTATGTGATCCTACGCAATTTGTATTTAATTTAAATCCTTTATGAGCACACAAACAAGAATTAGTTTTAGCCCTACGTCCTCTAGACGCATCATTTGACGTAACAATATTCATTTAAAAATTCACTACACTCATATGTGTTCCCATTTTCAATATTTTTTATCCATCTTTTATGGCAACTGCTTCATATTTTTATTTCTTAAAAACGGAAATGAACAGATTAATTAATTACTGGAATCAAAAAAAAAAATAGAGCCTCGAAAAGAAAACGATTTAAAAAAAATCTTTAAACCTACTGTTAAATAATTTTTCAGTCTTTCCTATTTTTATCTACAATACGCAAACACTAGACATCAATGTCATGTTAAGTGACAATGAGATCGGGGTAAAATTGGTGAAATTTGCTCGCCCATCGTTCTCTAGCTCTCATGTTTCATTGCCAGAATATAGCAATACTGTTGTGACGGTAGATTGGTCAGGTGGGATTCGGATTCGGGATCGGTGCAAAACAATATAGATTTCTCACGACTATGAAAATTTATTTTTAGTAAAAATATTATCTTTAAATTTTTAAATACTGTGTATTTTTTAAATACTATATATTTTAAATATTACTATATATTTATAACTAGCACGATTTTTCAAATACTCCTACTTTACATTACTTATCTTGATTCGATATCGAGAAGGCGTTGCATAACCTATTTATTGAATGAAAATAATGATCAATTTAATGAATATAAAACAACAGAAAATCAAACAATTAACTATTCGAATGGATTTTTACGCGTCGAAATGAAAGCGCAAACTTTTAAGCTGATTTTTTAAATTTAAAATGGTCCAAGCATTAGCAGTGTGGTTTTAAATGTGACCAGTGATTGCTCCGAGTTTTTTTTTTAAATCCTTGCAATCGGTTGCTACCTTCGAGTGGAAAGGTATAATTATCAGGTTTTTTTTTTCCTAAAATAAAACGTGTTTTATCGATTTAGCGATTAAGTGCAGCACGCAGTGGGAGTTGCGGTTACAGCTATCTATGGATTAGGGCTGCCACTCAACATAAAATATCGTCATGAAATAAAGTAATGTTAGATCGAATTTGTTTGAATATTAAAATTATTCAATTGCGTAGCTTTGATCCAAAAACGTAATATTTGCATTTAAACTGTTAACATATCAAATATTATATCATAAACTATCAAGGAAATAGGGATCTTGTCGAGATAGTAACAATTAAACAAATACAGTATGTTGTTCTTACAATTATTCCTTTAATACGGAAAACTTTATGACGATTATTCAGGTGTGAAAATGCTGATTGTAACAATTGATAAATTATTTGCGTATTGATGGCAGCCCTGCGGTCAAGCGTCGTCGGTGTGGAGCTATTGTGTACATAGGCATATTAAGGCTATGCATGTGTGCGTGTATGTAAAAACGTGGTGCATTAAAATGCCGGCGGCGACTCGCGAGTATAATATAAAGTCATTATGTAAATGCGGACGGCTTTTTGCGGCAAGTTTAGGTGATTTGCGGAGATGGCGCATTTTAAATAATAAGATTGGACTTTTTATACGCGCGGGAGGCGTTCGGAAGCGTGTGCTGCGGACAAACAGATAATTTCCTAGCGCTAGAGACAGTTCTCTCGTTCCGTTTCTGTACAAATTTCAAATCTTGATATAATATTTACTGAGACGTATTAACACGTTACATAATTTTTTGGCGCGGAGTTCTACTTTGTGTTAAGAAACTAAATTTATTTCATTAAATAATAGTTATATATTAAAAGAAAATTCGAGAACTACTACTGTTCGTTGTATCGGTATTATTTTTAGCATAATGCTCAAAATATAGAGATAACTAGGTGTAAAATACATTTTTAAAAACTTTAGTGAAGTCTTGAGCAGGTATTTCACGTTTTGGTGGTTGAAATAGAACATGTTAGAATGATAACAAATATACTGAATCCTTGAGAATGATCTCGACAGCCTCCGTGGCGCGGCGGTTTATTGCAAGCATTTGCAAGCACTTCGCGATTCGGTCATCGGAATTTGGTCGGTGGTTTTCTTCAAATCTGCTTAGCTAGCTACCGCCCTCAATGTTGACGTGCAGCCGTATTAGTGTGGCTGTGTTCCGGTAGTCCAACATGCGAGTACGCTTCACATCTACCGACTTATCGTCTCTTAAGCTTATATGCATGCGATGGCGTCTTTAATCGTGTGACTTATATGCGCTCAGCACCGTCGTGGGCAGTGGCGGGCCAGTAGGGCAAGCCCAAATAATTAAATGCGCTGATACATAATGAATCGCAATTATATGATGTAATTTTTTCCATCGTTATGTTTGTTATCATGTCAAGACATTGTCCCAATTATAATGTATGAATTTTATTGTCTATTTAAAAAGTTTATGTCAATACCGCCACTGATCGAGAGGGGTGATGGTCGATCTTAACGTCATACTCTTGAACTCTGCTCGTGAGTTCTGCTAATTTTCTCCTAATATTCAAGTGATGATTAATTGAAATCGACGAATCATAAAAGGTTTAAAATAAAGTTGCAAGAACAGTTTGTCCTGATTTTCCTACCCATAGGAGTGTAGAATAGTTTAGACAGAGAACATCATTCATTACTGGATAAACATCCCGCCCCCTTCATCGCATGATCTTATAGACACTTTTTTTTTTACTGCAGATAAAAATATATAATCAATGTTTATCATATACAAACCTTTTTGTTTTTGATACACTCGTATGTATTTCTGAAAGTTATATGTCCGTTTCGAAGACTCATATATAGGTAACGCTGCCATCCCTATGCCCAGGAGGTTCGAAATAAATGGAATATTCATAAAAAACACCTCGTTTTCAGCTTTGTAAAGGGGCCACATAAAAATTTAGAGGCAAAAAGCGTTCACCCTTTAGGCGTGCTCTTGGGATGGGCCCGAAGTTCGTAATTGAATTTTTGCCTCGAGCCGCAAAGGGCGTCCCTGCTTAATTTTCCGTAGTCGGAAAAGGGTTGCTTGGTTTGGTTCAATTTGTAAGCGGTGATGGTTTTCCTTTAACGTTAAGCATCGTTCATCGTATCTACGTAAAACCATGAAAAGTACAAGACAATTGAATGAGAAAGAGAGAGAAAGAATTACTTGAGACTTCTGAAGCTATTTTTATATTGAACTTAACAGTTTTACAAATACTATTGCACTATCATCTTCGTTATTGGTTCACTAACATTTCAACTAATAAAGTTTCCACACTTGTCACTTCTTTATAATATTGAATGAGATGTTATTAACAAATTTTATAACATTTGCCACAAAAAATCTCTACTTTAAACAATTAAATATCAATTTGAGCAAAACAAAACAGCGCGGGAGCTTGTGCCACGCCTGAAGTCCGAGTTTTATATTGTTATAATCAAAAAAAGAAATATTCCCTTTTTCCCCGGCATAAGGGTTGTTTGGAAGGTCTCCGCTCCTGTCGGCTACGTGATAAAATTTTATTCGGATTTTCCGGATTACCTAAACGCAACGTTCTGACGCACTGTATGTACCTTTTCCGTGACAACACATCTCTATAGGGCGGGACTGACATATTTTTTTTTTTCAGATTACATGCTTTGTTTAGGCCAGTACTATATATAAAAAAATTGCTTCAATGAAACAAGGAGGAGTTTGTTATGAAATTATAATGTCAGCCATCGTTAGCATAAGATTCAAACTGTATTCTAAAATCTAAGAGTAACACAATTAAAAGATTGTTTAGAAGATCACTTACTGCATACTGCTAACGTGGTATTCTGTTACATACTTTGAACTAAATTCCACCAGAACTTCCATTGTAGTAAAAATGACTTATGATAAACAAATCTTAAAATAATTGTTGAAATACAACATTTACAATGAAATTACTGGTCATGGACGAACAATTCGGACCTATTTTCAAACATTAAAGAAACAAACTTCCGTTTTTTCTTTGTTGAAAGTGGTCAAACCCCTGTTTGTTGAAGGTGGGTATGACAAATACAGCTATTAAGTGGCATACATTAGACGTATTTGCTTGGCAGGGCGCGGTATTGGGTCCGTTGTTGGCGGAAGAATACTTTTTAAGATAATTAACTCTTCCGGTACTGGCTTGTTTCTTCGTGTAAACATATTGCATCTGTTTAAATAACTAAATTCTTTTAATCGTTCATGGGCTAATAATTCACCTCTATTTCACAAGATATTTAGTGACAATGAGGCCGAAGATGGTGAAGCGTCCTCGCCCAGAATGGCCCTCACATAAATGACTACCGGAACATACGTCATTGAAAGGACATTGAGGGTGATAGCTAGCCAGGCGAATTCAACAATACACTATCACCAACCACTACTAATGTGAGCCGCAAATTGAACCCTGTTCGATCGTGTTACAGTGCAAATAGTTGACCACTGTGCCATAGAGGAAGTCAAAAGTATCAACTCTTAACAATTGCTTTTTATCTTGAGTCCTTGATTAAACGGATAAATATATGATTATTATTTTCAAATATGATTCGGTATATGTGGTATGTCTAAAAGTAGTCTTACGTTACTGACAAACAGAGCACGACACGAGCACTATCCTCTGCTTAATTTGTAACCAGTATACTCAGACCTGTCGCATGCCTTAAAGTCAAAAATGGAATCACCCAAAAAGTATGAAATAAGCGAATGGGGGTAGGCCGTGATAAAATGGACGCGTTGCACGTCCAAATTCGTATGACAGATGATTATCAACGGCAGACGTCAAAGTGAATAATTGGGCTTCAAAACACCAACACAGTACTATCACATTGTGAAGGAAACTTTGTAATGGAATTTAAAAGGTTCTTTCTCGATTGTAAATAACAGACAATTCTAAATAATATCACCTCTCTTGCAATAATTACCATAGGTTCAACGTCTAACAACAAAAGGTCGCTAAGTCAATTCAAGGACATATTATAAATTTATTTCTAACAAAATTACTTTTTAAATTTCCGTAAATAGTTAAGTAATCTTTGTATCAATTTTTATATTCTTATATTTCGAATTATATAGAACTTTTTTGTGAAAGCTCATCGCTTTTATCAATTATTAGGGCGGTCATGATTTTCGACTGTTGCGTTAGTGTAAACATGATTTATTTTTTATTTTTCACACACAAAAAAAAATTAAAACAGTTAAATAATAATTAACTGCAGTCACTACTTATTACACTATGAAATTCCTTCCAGTAAACCCGCTATAGGAAAAGTAATGGCTGAAAAACAATTCGGTATACATAGAATCTCTATATTTATTATTCTTTTAGTTTAAAAATGGAACGTTATTTATGAAAAACCTAATATATACAAATGTATACTGGAAATTATTATGTGAATTACAAAATATTTTATTTAATAATGATTTTTTTATTAAGTTAGAAATTTAATCAAGTGATATGAATCTGATGCATAGCATCGGCTATACTTTCGTCGCTACACGGTGCCAATTAAGAATTCGTTTGTATGAAAAGCCGAGCCCTTAACCGAGAAATGGAATTCTATGTTTTTTAACGAAAGCCTAATGCTTTAGGCGGGCGGAAATTAATACGGGGCCCCAAATTAAATCGGCAAACAAAAGGCCCCCCCTTCCCTATCCGATGTGCACACGTAAAGGCTACGAAATTAAACCGCATCTGATTATTCGTATATCAAAGGGAAATGCTCAAGAAAAGTGGATGAAATGCGGTACCTACGAAAATAAAACCCCTCCCTCTGTTGCCCCAAGTGACCGTTTCGCCCCATCCCACCTCGGCGGCCGGGCCACGCACATGCGTGTTTTGACTCTCATCCTATTAATGCCTAAGCTAGAAACCATTTTGTTTTTGTTGCCGCTTCATTTTTGATGTTATATTATTAATTCTTTCTTTAATTTCTATGACATTAGAGAAAAAAATATTAATATGTCATAAAATAAGCAGTTAGTGAATATGATATATTAAAATCTAAATTTATATATATATATTTTTAATATATAACGTAAATAACAGATATAATCATAACAGCTCCATTCTACTAATTAACTATGTGACTCAAATTTCTAAGGGAAAATTTTTATTGACTACTTCAGCTGCATTTTTAACTTTATCAAAAACTTCTTATTAGTCATTTTTATGTCTACGATGGGAAGAAAAAAGTTTTCCAGACATGTTTACATGCCTGTTTTCAGAAAAGTCAAAATATAATATTTTTTTATTGAATATGGGCTAACGCGTGACATCTATTTCACGTGTTTTTAAGTGAAAATGAAACCGTAGACGGTGTAGCGTACTCGCCCACAATATTTCTCGCTTTCGCTTGAAGGACAGCCGGAACATAGCAATGCTGTTATGGCGACAGATTGAGATTAAAAAAATTGTGACGTTCTCGTATACATATTTACTACAAAAGTTGACATAACAAATTTTTATTTAAAATAATGATTTTTAATAGCAAATACATAGATATAAATATATAGTATTAACAGTTTATATTTTATTTTAGAGAAAGTGTTTATATACGATAAAGTTGAAAATAATTTCTTCAAAATATGTAATTTTATCTATTTTCCAGGCTGAAACCGAGAGGCGTACTTCTGTTATCATCTAATATTTGTAACTTCAGTCAACATTTTATTGAAGTAAGTAATCATCGATTATTTACACTTGTTCAAATTCAAAATATTAATTGACCGTGTAAGTTGTTTTCTGATGGATGTGGCCATAGTTTTTTTTTGGTAAAACATAAAAAGGTTTAACTTGCAGATTATCTGAGTTTAAAACACATGCACTATATTAGTTATGAGGTTACATATATAAAGAACAATGCGTAGATTTTTTTTTAATCAGCTATGAAGTAACACTTGAGTTAATTTCACCTGAGGCCGTATGGCCGATGGTGTGGCCCGTTCGCCCAGTCTACTTCTAGCCCTCACACGTATGTCTGCCGGAACACACAAACACTTTTATTGTGCTAGATCAACGTTGAGTGTTCTAGCTAGCCAC